>JAOTQK010000004.1:1473615-1490899 GCA_025642025.1 Rhododendron ferrugineum
TGGGGTAGACTCGAACCCACGAATAGTATAAAAAATAAGATACGCACTACTATTTTCTACTGCCTTTTGAAAAAAAATCACACATTTTCTATTGCCTTTTGGAAAAAAGGCAAAAAAAACCTGCCTGCCTTTTGAAAAAAAGAAAAAAAAAATACACACAAAGCTCCACAAAACTGCATAGCTGGAAAAAGGCATGCAGGTGTGCATGGGGTAAGTCTCGAACCCAGCATCTCTTAGTTAAAAGGTGAGCACTTTACCACTGCACCAACAGACAACTACTTATATGCATTCAACATAAATAATATATATAAAAAACCGAAAAAAAAATTAAATTTTTTTTTCAAGAGCGTGGGGAGCACGTGACCCGTGCCTTATGATGGGTCCGCCCCCGCCTATAATCAAGCCCGGCCCAAAAGGTTTCTTCCAAATTGAGCAGTAAAATTGTACTCTTTTTTTTTTTTAATATTGTAAAATTGTACTGAAGGACGGCATTTTGACGCCACCAACGAAAAACCTGCCGTATATGTATCGTATCGTACGCGTATCGTATTGGCACAAACAAAAGTAGATTGTGGAGTAACCGGGACCCAGCAGCAAGACAGCAACTAAGGTGGAGTGATACAAACAACGAAAGACAGTTCTGGTGTTAGATTGTGAAGTCCTGAGAGTGAAAAAAGGCAACAGAAATTGTGGGAGATGGAGATTGAGGAGGAGGAACTCCGTCGGCGGAAGCTTGAAGAGGCCCTTGAAGTCAAATCTCTTAGGCGCATCATCAGTGCATACCTCAAGTATGTATAACATGTATATTCACACTCTTACTTTTGGTTTTATCTATCTATGCATTCTTCTCTCTGAATTTCTTTTTATGGGTTGGCGTTATTTGACTGAAATTGGTGATTTTGATCTTGCTCCCTAGAAGTACTACTATTTTCGTCTCTATCTTTTTGTGGGTTTGCCATACTTGATTGGAATTTGTGATTTGATCTTGCTCCCGAGAAGGCGAGAACTGATACTGTATTCAGACTTCTTTTGTACATATGTGTGCATTCATCTCTGAATTTCTTTTTATGGGTTTGCAATACATGATTGAAATTGGTGATTTTGATCTTACTTCCACGAAGTACTACTACATTCACTTTATTTTTTGTTTGTTTATGTATCCAATGTTCTCTCAATTTTCTTTTTGGGTTTGCCTTATTTGATTGAAATTGGTGATTTTGATCTTACTCCCGGGAAGTACTACTAATCTACTATATTTACACTTCTTTTGTTTGTTTATGCATTCCTTTCTCGGGTTTTTTGTATGGGTGTGCCATATTTGATAGAAATTGCTGATTTTGATCTTACTCCCAAGAACCTCAAGAAAGGTTGGCTGGTATCTTTGGCTTTTTAACCTTTCTAATGGTTGTTGATGTTCAAAAAAGGGAAAAAAAGTCTTTACTCCCAAGAAGTACTATTATATTTTCCAGTGATTGATCATGTGGGAATGCTTTGATGTCTCAGTTCTCAGACTTCATGTCTGTGATTTTGTTCTTTTCCTTTTTGTGTATGCATTCCTCTCTCAATTTTCTTCTTATGGGTTTGCCATATTTGAGTGACATTGGTCTTTTCCCACTTTTCCTTCCCCTTGTTTTGGCTTTTGCCTACGTCCCTAGAGAAGAGACATAAAGAAGGAAGGAAAGGGAAACCCATTGTGTTTTGAATTAGCTTGTTTCTTAGATGTCACAAAAATGCAACAGATACCTACCTGACCGAAAAAGAAAGGAAAACTAACCTAAATTTGTGAGGATTTTCTATTTTGAAAAGCCCCAAACGACCCATCTGGTCGTGCAGGGGGAGCCCTTATGTTCACTGTCGAGTAGATACTTCTTTTTTGTTCCCAGTGTTAACGAGCTGGAAAATCCCCCTCGGAATACCTTATAGAGCTGGGCTGGCAATCGTTTTGATTATTCAGCTGCTCCCCGCCCATATGCGAATGCAAGCCCTGCCCTTGATGCATACAGCTTGCCTAATCACCATTACAGAGCCGAGCCTCCTTTTCTGGTAGAGGAGAGGGAGGAAGAAATAGATTTTTTGGATCTCCTAATTCAATAGTTCCAAATAGGTGGAGTTAGCCCTTTGAAGCATAGGTGGACAGGAAGCAAAGTCTCCATACAAACAGGGAAGGCTTATCAGCAAGGGGAAAATGGAGCTTCAAGGTTCAGGATTGAATAAGACCTGCAGATCCGGAATTGAAAGACCACACATACTGTTATGTTACGTATTCGTGCTTGGTGGTCTAGTGAGGAAATAGACATGAATGTGGTGGTAAAGACGGAACGTGCTTGTTAGCATCCGACTCGCACTGTTGGTTTTAGTGGGCATTATACGTACTAGACTCTTGCATCTAATGTTGGGAGTTTTGTTATCTTCCTTTTCAGTTTAATCGTTTCAGTTTTTTTTTTTTTGAAAGGCAAAAAAATTTCATTAATCTTGAAATTGTTACGAGACTAATAGGAGCAACGAAACAGCATCATGTTCTAGGTACAATCTTCTCCCCAATTGAAGACCAAACCTATGATTGGCAAGAAACCAATCAAAGGACACCCATATGGGGCAATGCCCATCCAAAGGGCCGAAGCCCATATACCCTAAATGGGTCTTAAATACCCTTATCAATATACACTCAGCACAAGAAAAATAATAGGTCTTTCAGTTTCTTCATCTGTAACTATTTTTTACCAACCAAAAGGATAAAACAATGGCAGAAATGAGTCCAGATAATGTATGTTCCATACACAGTACTTGAAAGAATAATCGTCAAATAATACGAGGCTAAGGCGATTCAGACATAGGAAACTAGACACCTCAAGATCGCGACTTCCACAAGAGATCAAAGTGGGGATACCCTTTGGAAAACCTTGCAATAGATCACACCAAGACAGTGGATTCCATTTGGATTCATTTTGTTGACTCTGCACAATTCAAATTCTTCTTTGAACACCCTGCAAGTTTGAGAAAAAGTTGTTCTTCTTAAGTCTGTGCTTTTTATATGTATTTGCTTGATATGGTTGACCTCTTGTATTAATCATTTTTCCATGGCTCAGTTTATTGAAGGGGTCCTTCAGTAATTTTCTACTGACAATGTAGGGTTGTTGATCGTATCTTTTAAATATATTTCATACAGCTATCCAGATGCAGCCGAGGTGGATGTAAAAAGATATGAACAATCTTTTAGAAGGCTTCCACCTGCCCACAAGGTATTCTGCTTCTTTAGTTGGGTTAGAGAATCCTATTTCCAGTTAAAAGTTAGTAGAAAGAAGTGAAGTCCTGTATACCTTCAATAGGGAGACGGCCTATTTGAGTCACTTTGAGTTTTCAATCCTGCTTGTCTTTCGTTTTGCTAGATTTCGTTTGTCCCGTTTCTTACTCCTGTATGCTTATTCTTAATTCCGCCAGCAGTCTGATCTTCTGCAGGCTTTATTCTTGTATAACCCATGTTTATCTCCTTGTGTTACTTGTCTCGTAAGATTGGTTTAACCCATGTAAGGTAAGGGGCATGTTGTAGTCCTGGAAGGCTTTAGGGCTTGTTCGGTTGAAGGTTTTTGGATTTGGATTTTGGATTTGAATTTGCAATGATTAGGGTAAGGAGATAGGGTAATGATTGGAGAGAGATAGAGATAAAAATGAAAGTAGTGGTTGGAGATAGGGGTAATGAGTAGATGTTGGAGTAGGGTAATAATTTAGAGTCCAAATCCTCAATCCTCAACCGAACAAGCCCTTAGTAACTAACAATAGTTACCACCAACTGCAAACTTCTATGATTTGTCCATGAACATGTATACTAGTTCACTAAAGAAAAGCCTTTTCTCAAGAGTCTCATATTGGAATACTTTCCTCCCAGAATAGAGAGATTGGTGATGTTATGATTGGATTGTTGGGAATATGGATTTTCTATGTTGGTTTCTATACTGATATCTTATCAGTGTCATTTTAGTGGTTCCTGATTTGCCAAGTTTCTCAAAAAATTCTATGCTTGGATGGTCTTCTCAAGGACGCTGACATAGTGTAAACTAACAATGTTGACAATTGTTTTTCTTCAACAGCTTTCTTGTTGCTGTCATGATTTTGTTTTCTTGCTTTCTGCAGGCTCTTCTGTCCCACCTCCCATCGAAATTTCAGAGACTTAGATGGTATATTTCACTTGACTTACTTTATGCTTCATCAGCTTTAACATAGGTCTGCAGCAGTTTTGCTAATAAGAAAACAAAATTGGACACTGAACTGGACTAAAAACTTGATAAAACTGCCTATTAACCCACCTGCCCGCCCTGCTCAACCTCTCAAACCACAGTTTGGTACCGATTAGTTCGAGTTGGCAAGGTAGCAGGTTTGTAATTTGTTGCACAGCCCTGAATTCATGTACATTGTACACCACCTACTACTAGCGGCTATATAAACGTAATGCCCTTATAGCAACATATATACATTTCTTATGACCTGTATCAAAATTGACATAAAGATATACTAACATGTTTTGGTCAGGGTAAAAACGAATGAAAAGCAAACTCTCACTACCAACTATATGTGTGAGATTAGTATGTGACTTCGGCAGATAACATGTTTGGAGATTCTAATCATTTGATATCTCTGTGCTGCAGGTGTATTTCAAAAAATTCTATTTTCATATTTAACATGCTTCAGGTGATGCCCCTTTATTAATAATCACTTCTCTCTCTTTCTTTTCGGTGGTATTTCTCCTCTGGGATTATTCGAATTTTGTGCACGGCCAATTTCTTCATACTCTGGCAGGAGGAATTGGCATAGATAATGCCTTGCTACTTGCGAATTGTGACTTGCATCTTATGTCTGAATAAACAATTCTACGGCTGTTTTTATTTGCAGGTGTTTGAGCCTCCTCTTGACATGAGCCAAGACATCAATAGTTGTGAACAACACAATTTGAAGAATGTCCAAGACCATCATCTTTTCTCTAATGAAAGAGAAGCGTTCTCTTGTCAGTCTGCCTCAACAAGTGGACAAGTATCTTTGCTGAAATCTGATGAAGTTAGTTTTGGTGAAGGAAGCAATTTGACATGCAGATCACCTGATTTGGTGAATGTGAATCAGGTTTAATTAGCATTTTCTTTTTATCTGTTACAGTTTTTCGTTCATGGTTTTTTCATGCTGTCGCTCGATGTTTAGATAAAGAAACAGTTATAAAATGCCGTTCATGGTTACTTGGGTGTACGTATTTTTTGAGATAATTTACTTCTGTAGATCGAAAATTGTACAGTCAAATGGATATGATGGTGGAAGTTCAGGCTCCCATTGTAAAGAAGATGCGGATAAAAGTGGGGGCAACAATGTGAAGAATGTAAGCAACCAAGCAACGATGTGTTCCATTTCGGATTCCAATGGGAATGTAAGTTTCATTCCGTCCTATTTAACCTGTCATTTTATGTAGCATGTGCCCTGAAAAGATCAGAAAATTACTTTAAAGTTGCACTGAATGGACAACGACCACCCTTGTGAAAACTTGTAATTAGCAACTCATAATTCGCTGACAGTGGTTGTTTCTCCATGTGAGAACCGATTATATCTGCCTCACTTTCTTGTTCTCCAATAACACTCATGTTGCTTGCTCCACGTGATAATTTTTGAGCATTATCTAATGACTGGACTGATGGAATAACCCGCTGTCTGAACTCTTTCCTCTGAAAAAGCCTTTGAATAGGAACCAAAGATAAATCATTATGGTTAGCATGTATCTCTTAAGCAATCAGAGGATGTGAGATCTTTCGCGACTATACTGTATATGTATTTATTCAACAAGCTAATTGGATTCTCATGGGTGTTTTCCATGCTTTTTGTCTTGCTGACGTGCTGTGCAAGGGAAGTAATACTTGCTGAACGTAAAGCTGAGCTCATGATCAAAACTAGCAAACTCTTTGCTTAGGGAAACATCTTCTCTGGTTACTATTTCTGTGGGCGATGCATTTGATTAACCCCTTTCTGCGGGAAGGGTGGTGAGTGAGGACAGCAGAAGGAAACATATCGTAATACTATTTGAACATGTGAGGCCGTAGCCACATTCTAAAGCTGGAGGTTATTTATGTACTCAGTCCATTCCCCTCAGGAATGGTGTATCAGCGAGAAACTGTGGATCTGAGAGTTTGTAGTGGCCTTTAGTTCTGTTTATAAACGTTGGGGTGGAAAGAATTGGTTATCTTCATGTTGAGGCACTTAGTTTCTTGTGAATTCATCGGCAACATTTTTACTTTTATGTTATTCAACTGTGGTTAGGGATTTCTAGCTGATATTTGCAGTATCACGGGATGCTGTAATGTTTAAAGCTTTGCACATTGCATTTCAAAATCTTGTTTTCTGTTTTTCTGCTTTGGTTTTAGATGGTGGGCATGCACTTCCTTTAGCAGCATTTTTTGTGCATTTACTTGTCCTTCCAGATTGTTGACAGGAATCCATTTCTATTCTTGTACTAGTTTCAGGTATATTCATCACCTCCTGATTGGTTAGATCCATCATTGCAGTTGCACGTTCCCCTAGTTGATGTGGATAAGGTATGTTGTTCTTCTCGTGTGGTAGAAAATCAGGTTTGGATCTCTTTTGTTCTTTTTTTGCCAAAACAGAAGAGAATCAACGTTAAACTTATATGGCCCTGTTGTTTCGTTATTCAATACCTTGAGATGGCTGCTTCTCTAGAAAGTAGACATCATAGTCCTAGTTGATCTAGGAAGTCTCCAAAGTCTATATAGAGTGATGTAGGTAGTTCAATGGATATTATGTGTTGGACAAAGCTCTTTTGTAATTCAATGGCTACATCGCTGGTTTCTAAGTACCTGATACTTGAACCATCAATTGAGGCACAATGAGGAATTATGGACAAAGAAGCAAGGAGGCAGCATGTTTTTATCAATGATAAATCCAAAAAGTTTAACTTTCTCCTCTGCCGTTTTACACATGCAGAGCACCAGTTAATGTTAGAACTGCCTCTGAACACCAACTGATCTAGAGTCGACTTCTTTGAGGTTTCTTTTTAATCATCCCACTTGATTTGAGACCGTGGGCATCCAAATGGCTTTCCAAAGATAACTAGAACGACCACACCCTTGACACAACATTATGAAGCTCATCTCAACCCATTTCGAGCAGCCCTCCTGCCTGTTTAGTTCCTGGTGCTGGACTTGGTTGTCCTATCATGTCTTACCATAAAAAAAAAATTAGTAGAAAAGCCATTTGTGGTTTGAAATTTCAGTTTCTTATGGTGTTGTGGATCTCTTTTGTTGTCAGGTTCGATGCATTATCAGGAATATTGTAAGGGATTGGGCAGCTGAGGTACTCTCTTATTTCTCATTAATTTCTTGACTTTCCTTTTTTGAATATCTGATTGAGAGAGAAATTTGAGGTTTAGAGTTCCCTATTATCTTTGGTTTATGAATGGGTATTACTTTTATTCCTTATATTGATACAGGGGCAGAGGGAACGTGATCAGTGCTACAAGCCTATTCTTGAAGAGCTTGAAATTCAATTTCCCAATCGCAGGAAGGATAGGTACCTTCCGTCTGTCATTGTTTCTAGTTTGTCGGTAGTACAGTCTTCTACTGTGCCCATGCCATTATGTCGTAAGCATTTTGATGGTAGAGTTTTCTTTTTTCCTTTCCTAATTGCCTTTGTTTGCGACTTTTGTGTTGATGAACTAATGCCACACTTTCCGGATAGCCCTCCCGCCTGTTTAGTTCCTGGTGCTGGACTTGGTAGGCTGGCATTGGATATTTCATGTTTAGGTATGTTTAAATTGAGTTGTTGCACCTCTATATTGAACATCTCCTTCTCAAATGTCTGACATTTCTTCCTATGTACCAGGTTTTATAAGTCAGGGAAATGAATTTTCTTACTACATGATGATTTGCTCAAGTTTTATTCTTAACCAGTAAGGATATCTTGAAAATCCCTTTCTAATTCACATTTACTCACCTTGTTGTTTGAGAAAGAGCCGAGATGATGATTCTTACGTTGACACTTGTTGCTGTATCATCAGCACTGAGACTGTGGAGCAGTGGACGATATATCCTTGGATTCACAGCAATTGTAATTCACTTTCGGACAGTGACCAGCTTCGTCCAGTTTCAATTCCTGATATTCATCCAGCTAGGTATTCTTTCTGATGCTAACAATTTATTTTTTCCAACTTTGATCAATGCTTTCGTTCTGTAATTTCTTTCAATTCTTTTTTTACCATTGTTTAGTAACTTGAAGATTATAACTTTATCTTATTGGGGAAGGGAAATGTGCGTCAAACTTGTTCGAATTGATTCCACATTATTTTGGGATCTTTCCGGAAAGTGAAGCTTCTTTTCTTTTGTGTACAATCCCTTTCTGTCCCAAGTGATTCTATTTGTTGTTATGGCTTTAAACTTGTGAATTCTTGGCCCATTATGTCTAAGTGTTCCTCCCTGGAATTTGTGTTTGTAGGAGAGCAGTAGGTCGGCTTTCCTGAAGTCAACTGACTTTCCTATTCCTTAGTTTTTATGGTAGTGACTAGGTGTCTCATACCCGACCACTACCCAATTGTTAGCAGATATGACCGGCTAGTAACTTAGGTTACCTAAAGCCTCAAATTGAAGTTTCGACACACTTGAAACAAATGCGAGCCTTAACATCTATTGCCCACAATAAATCTCGACAGCCAGTATAGTTACGACACCAGTATACAGCAATATCTGAAACGAGGTTACTAGCTCCATCACGTTCTTATAGACAATAAAAATAGGTAGTTGGTAACTTGGTGTTAAACATGCTCCACATGTTCTTCTAGACAAGAACGGTCTGGCAAAGCCTCGATGTCTAAGCCTCGTGTCCTGAAGAATGATTGAAGTTGAAGATATAAAGCAAGTGCTTTAAGCCCACAGAGGAATGCTATACTGGACCGGGATCTATGCTACCTGGAGCATGAGCTCTAGCTATTGTACCCTATGATACACGGACACGTGTACGTGAATCGGATTCGGGTGTATATCTAAGGGTCGGGTGCCGCATTCTTGAAAATAGAGGATTCGTGGATACGTGTCCAAATTTGGACACGGATACGGGGATACGCCACCTAATTCCCTAAATATTTTTATTATATTTATATAATTATATAGTCAAAAGAAATCCTTAATTTTTATAAGCCAAAAAAAACTGAGTACGGTCATAAGTTTGCTAAGAGTCTAAGACAAAGCACATGGACTAAGAAATTGAGACACACGACATACCTTGTAATTGATAAGTACCTTCAAGCTACAAGGAGTCTTCGAGTCCACCAATGTGACTGATGACTGACGAGCATTGTGGTTGGTAGCCTGTTACAGACAACTTATCCTTAGAAATATTGAGTTTGTTACGAAGTTTAATTTAGTAATGAAGACATAGATTTACCTGATTCATTAGTTTCCTTCCAGTCCACATGGATACATGATCACACCATGGTATAAACCCATAGACATACATGTATTCAAGTATTGAAGAGAATGGCATGGCATGTGAAGTAGAAAGCGTATATATATTTTCAGTGTTGTTGGTTGGTAGGTTGGCTCCCATACTATTATCAGAAAGTAATTTCTTACTCCATCCGTTCTATATTGAGAGTCTCATACTCTCTTATGTCATTTTTTAAATAAAAAAATAAATTACTTTCGTGTATATTTTTCGAATTTTTTCGCACTGTATTAAAGATCTCGATCAGTACTTTAATTTGGTGCGAAAAAATTATACACAAAAGTAGTTGATTTTTTTATTTGAAAAACGGCACGACTTTTCATAGTGGACTCTTAATATGGAACGGAGGGAATATGAATTCTTTAATATCATTCCGAAAAACAACCTGTATAAAAAGGGTGTTTTTTGAGTGTTGTTGTTAAATTTGCTTATTACAATTGGGATGCTCTAACCGGGCCGAATATGGGATTAATTGAAGTATGTATAAGCTAACTCATACACCGTCAAAACAAAAAGGAGAAAAGAAAGCGTGTACAAATTTTTTAGATTGAGGAGACATGTGAAAAAGTAGTCCTACTTAATCATTTTATATACATACACGGCGGTGGACAGTGGGCCCCCAACCATCATTTCTCTCTCAGGTGTACTTCACTATCTTTGTTTGCATTTATCCATCCGATCAAAACAAAAAACAAAAAACTTCCATAGCACGGCTAAGATTTCATCTCCTAAAGTATTCACGCCCTTCTCCTTCTCCAATCCGACCCTGCAACCACCAGATATCAGAAAAAAGAAATGAAGACGAAGCAGCCATGGCAGCTCGAAAAGCTCTAACGTGACCAATTATTTTCAGCCGAATCCGGTACAGATCCCGTACCCGTATCCATATCCGTGTCGTGTCAACACGGGTACTTCGTCCAAAACCAGGGATCCGTGTATCATAGATTGTACCTGTGACATGTCAGCCATCTAGCTAGTCACTCACTGACCTTATAATGCCTTATTATCTTTTAGTGGATCTTATTGTATGGCTAATTAAACCATTCTATACCCTTCTTGGCTGTGTTTGGTAAATAACTACTTTAACTCATCTTGCCCTATTAAACATTGGTAACTACTAAACGTGGTCTTAGCTTCCAAAACATTTCCCAAGTTATCCAAAAATCAGTTCAAGTGTAACTGACCCATCGATTTACAAATAACCACGTTTGCCATGAACAATGAAATTTGATTAAGTTAGTTCCAACTTTCCTGAAAGAACATTGAAGTGTACACGGAACTCAGTAGTAATTATCACACAAGTGATGAGGCCAAGGAAGACTCCTGTCAATGTAAGGGTGATAGCCAGGGTATTGCAGCAGATAGTCTCCCAGGGCCTTCAGGATGACGTGCAGAAAAACTTGCTCAATTTGACCATCACAATCTGTGTTGATCAAGGGCAACTTTTCCATGCCAACTGGAGTTTGTCCCACATCGGTTAATTATCTCTTCCAAAACTAGTATATGAGCCCGGGCAGCCTCTCCATTCATTGCCAATCGGCTTTGAGTTGGATGCTTTAACACCAACATCATCACGAGTTTCAAAACCAAGCAATTCTCTTGCATAGAAAATTGTACTCTTTTTTAGCGGATAAGCCGTTCTGTGCTACTGCATGAAAATTGTAGCGTTTAACTATTGCAATCATTATTGACTTTCATGGGAAACAGTGCAGGGATCACTGAAGGCTTTTCTATGTGTGGTGGTGACTTTGTTGAAGTCTACAGCGATCCAAGCCATGTAGGTAGGAGTTATAGTGTGATTTGTTTCTTTCTGTTCTTACTTTGATTGAGCATCAAATAGGCCACCAATGCCATAGACAGGGAAAAAAAACTCTTGACCCACTACTAATACAAGATTCCCTTGTGTTTCCATAACCAGTACTTAATAAAAATTTAGTAGTGTGCTCTGTGTAGCTATTGGTCTTTAATCACACAGGAGGCTGCGGGATGACATTCTTATTGAGTATTAACCTTAATAAAAATATTCCCGTACTCTGTTGCATCCTTTTTGTTTATTGTGTGGTTTAAGTTCTATGGCCACTGAAAGGCATTTTGTGCTGTACCTGGCATGCTAATCTTCTATGCAATGCCTGTGTTCCTTGCAAACTTCTGTAGCTCAGTCTTGTTCAGAGTAGTAAGCTTAAATTTTCTGGAAAACTTCTCAAAACAACTAATAATCTCAGTAGTTCCTCTCAAATTTTTTGAGGCTTCCACTCGATGATTTATTGTGGATATAATGTTGCAGACCTTATCTTGCAGGAGTTTGGGATGCAGTTGTTACATGTTTCTTCCTTGATACAGCGCATAACATCGTTGAATACATTGAAATCATTTCAAGAATTCTCAAAGCTGGGGGAGTAAGTCTTTTGAACCAGCTTCTTGTAAATCCCTTTTTGTCATTTAAATGCGTAACTTAAAATGGTTGGTTTACAGGTATGGATAAACTTGGGGCCTCTACTTTATCACTTTGCGGATGTGTATAGTCAAGAGGATGTAAGCTTCACTTCCTTGTACACAGATGTTTGTAATTTTGCAGTGTGCACTGGATTGACAGACTGATATGGTTGTTTTCTGTTGTGAATCTCCTTCGCATTTTCGTAGGAGATGTCTATTGAGCTAAGTTTGGAAGATGTAAAAAGGGTTGCTTTCCAATATGGGTTTCAGTTAGAGGTAAATGTTTGCCGATCAGGAAAAAAATGTCAATTGCACTTGTTATGATGTATTTGCTTATCTTATTACATTTTTTACTGCACCCTTGAACTTTTCAATTTTTTGGAGTGCAGAAAGAGAGGACCATTGAGACGACCTTTACTACAAACCCGCTCTCAATGATGCAAGTGAGTTTCTCCCACTGTGCAAGCATAGAATTGCCTTATATCCATTTTTGCGTACACAATTAGATATATCAACATAGTGGGAATCCAAGACTTATCGAAAAAGAATAAATCAATGTCGTGGGAAGCTATGTAGCCTATGTTACACTGACTCTCTAACATCATGTGCCATTGCTTGTATTGGATAGAAAAATTCTTCTGTAGGAGTGGAAGACATTTTTCTTCACATGACTACTGCGGCACATACGCCACACATGCAAATTGAACTGTCAGAAAATGGAAGATACAATACCAGTTTGTTTCATCATTTTCTGCTGAAAATACATCAATGCAAGGTTAAAAACACGTTAAATTTCTTGTATCTTCACTTCACCAAATCAAGTAAAAGCTGAAAATTCATTAGGCTTCCTACCCAAATTCTGATACTTAAAAGCTGTTGAAATAATTATGTGGAACATGTTTTGTGTGGACACGACTCATATTGCACCTTGGTTTAAAAGAACAAAAAAACTCTTTATACCTTTTAGTCTCATCGCGTTTTCTGCTTTCGTGGAATACAGGAACTGATGAATAATACGCTCTACATGCATATATATTTATATTATTGTATTGACTAACATAACTTGTTAGTTTGGAAAGTCGTACTTGATGCGAAATTGATTCATTTAACCGTCTGGGACACAAGGCTTAGTTTGGTATGGTTTGTTTTGGTTTGGAAAGTAGGACTTGATCAACCTACTGATACGCCTCGCACGTAAATGCTTTGTTGTTACTGAAGTCTTTTTTCTTCAAATTGCAGAACCGATATTACGCAGCATTTTGGACAATGAGAAAGAAACCAATGGCAACGGTGAAGCAGCAAGGGACATCATGAATTCTCGCATTCCATTGCACAATCAAACTACAACATTTTTCAAGATCATTGTCCTAAAAGGAACTTGATAGGAATATAAGTTAATCATTGTTTCCTTATAGTTATCGATATCATTTATCATCTCCCCGCACCTTGAGGTGGTTTGAACATTTATCCATAAGGATATCAAGTGAATCCATTAAACATGTGCTCTTTGGATTGCAATCTGTTGAAGGTGAATGACAGATAAGTACTCATACTTCATGTAGATGTACTATGTCACTTCTGTTAAGAATTTGGTGTTGAGGCTATTGCATTGGTTGTTATCTGCATCCTATTACCGGATATTATCACCATCATCAGGCTCTGTTCACTTTCGTCTCTCTGCAAATTCCTCAACTAATACAGGATCCAGACACGGTCCTCATATCGTCTTCGATGCCATTTTATTTCTTCCCAATCTCCTCAATTTCCTTAGATCGTCTATTCCACTTTTCCTGTAGCGAATGAAAGGGTTACATATCCTGTTTTTCAGTTGATTGGTTACCAAGGATGCACTTGAATTGTTACAATGAGCTAGGCTATGGTCTGCCACAACTTGGCCGATGACATGCCATGCCTTGACCGTCGGGCGTACAAGCATTTCGAAAGGGCATCCTGGTCAATTTCTTGAGCATTCCCAACGCACGAATCACCTGAAGAGTGCCATGCAGGGATGTCCAAAGTTGATCGTGGCGAGAGCGAGGGTGAGGCGTTTGCACATGCACGGGGAAATTGATTTAAATTGAAGTGAGATACAAGGCAGAAATCGATATATCTTATTCCGAGCATGCCAATCCTTCTACATAACAAACGAAATAAGCAGAAACTACAACAGATTATTTTTTTTTTTTTTTGAGGGTTTGGAATGGAACATAGACGGAAATTGTAAACTTTAGACCACTTATCAAGTTTTCTTAATAAAGAGAGGGCGAAATGCAAATACAAGAATGTGACTCCGAATTTTACCCTTTCTCGTACCTTCCTTCTTCTCCGTTTCCAGTACTCTTAGACATCAATTCTTTGTCCCCCTCTATGTATTCGGCGAAATAAGCGATTCCGAAAGGTCATTGCTCGGAAAGTTTCATGCAGGCCAAGGATGTGTAAATGCCTAAATGTACAAGTCGTCAAACACAGGCACAATGGAGTGAACCATCTAGCATTAGGAAGGATGACTGATGTTTTGTCGAAGACTCACTCTTGTTGCATAGATTGATAAACAATAAGTTACAAGAACCGTTCGCATTGGAAGGATAATATATAATTGGAGTTTCACTATGATGAGAGAATGAACAAGGTTACAATTGGAGGCAGCCCTAACTTTTCTTTTATAGTCCAAGCAAACTAAAACCTCATAAAATTTTAAAAAACGCGCATGTCGCATTATTCTGCGTGCCCAATAGTTCGGATGAACAAGATTTCGAGAAGGGTTAGAAATGTATGGGTTTTCAAATAACATAAGTCACCATATGGATGCCACAGGAAACCCATCTAGTGAAGCTACAAAAAACGTAATAGCAGTTTTCTATAGTTTTTTCAGCTACAAGCTAAAAAAAAAAACCTGCGAGTCTCACCAAATGGAACCAATAGGAAATCCATATGGTGAAGCTACAAAAACCGTTATCACGAGATTTCCATATTAGTTCTTCAATCATGTCGCTGTCATCCGAACTAGCTAGGGTCATAAAAATAGATTGTTTTCACAGCCTAACAATTTGGCATCAAAGAGCAAATCCTTGATGGGGATAATCAGAGTAGAGCAAAGCGGACTTTGAAGTTATCCGTACACTTTAGGTATGATGCACTAGAAAACAAACCCATTGGGTATCAATTTGAATTTGGGTATAGATCATAATTTAGGTTTGGGTAGGGCAAATTGGGCAATCGCAAAACTCGGACCAACACGTTTTGTCATTCCTGGACAACATAGGAAATATCTCAAAAAAAAAAAAAAATTTGCTACAGACACGTTTACCACTCCCCGACCAGTGAAGACCTCTGGGGGCACTACAGAAACACCACCTTTAAAAAAAATCTATAACAAAATGATACGACAATATATACAAACTTTCTTCGCGAAAAATACTAGTAAAAACTGACATATTCATCAACCCACATAAGAGTTAATAACATGTCCACAAATACTAACAAAAACTATCGTAGCCATATACAAAAGTTAAAAACGATGGGGGACTCGGATCCTCTATCCGACTGGGCCTATTCGAGTCCACTGTCTGACTCCTATACGACGTCGATTTGGGTGTTGAAATGGCAAGATAAAAGCTTTCTCTTCATTTGGTACTAAAGTTTTCTTAGGGCTCTCCAGCCCAAGAGCTAAAAATTAATTATGGTATTTTAGGATAAAATAAACAGAAAAATAAGATTTTAGTCCGAGTCCATCGGTGGGTGAGTCTTGGAAACTAGAAAGAGGACAAAAAGGTACGAGCAATTTTTTTTAAAAATTAAAAGTCAGAATTTAAAAGAAAAAAAAACTCCGGAATTTTACAGCAGTGGGGCACGTGCCCCCACTCGTCCCTTCATAAATCCGTTGTTGTCCCCGACCACTTCTCTCTCACATATTTGTGGGGACCATCCCACAATTAAATATGCGGAACCAACACATATGTGAGAGAGTAATGGTCGGTAGTAGTATACGTAGCATTGTTGTAAAGGGAATTTGCTGTGTTTGGTTTGTATTTTGAATTTTTTTTGAAAAATAGTAGGGATAATAAGTGGAGAGAGATAGAAAGAGAAATGTTGGAAGTAGAGGGAGAATTTTTTGAAAAGCAGAGAGAACAAGGCATAAGGGCTCAATTGAGAATAAAATACTGTAGGGGCAGAAATTGTAGTGCAACCCTTGGTAAAAAAATATAAGTTGTTCGGACGACTGGGATTGATCCATCTTGTCAGATCCAAGGGTCAGAAAGTTGCAAAACTTTTAGGAATTGTTTTTCGTCTCCCGCGCCTAACATATTTCTGTCAAATCTCCACCGTCGACCAAACCCTAACCGTCGTTCGCCGCTGCTCGAGTCCGTTTCTCTCTCTAATCTCTCAGATCGCCACTTCCTTCGAAGCCAAGGTCATCTCTCTCTCTCTCTCTCTCTCTACATATATGTTTGTACATGTATCTCTGTCTGTCTGTCTATCTAGCTATCTATCTTCTCGCAGCTCGCACAAAACCTAATTTGTAGTTAAAACGAAGTGAATTTGTTAGTTAATTAACCACCATTTTTAGTTCAGTTTCGGAATTCTTGTTACTACTGCTATTCTTCGTGTAATGCTATGATTTTACTTGCAGCTGATCGACGAGGTCAGTGTGAGAAACTAAAGAAGATGACTAATTTAGCAAGCACTTGATCACAACTATATAGGAATTTTAGTTCTCAAATATTTTGCGGAATTATTCCTTTTCTTTTTTAGAGAAATTAGGTTTAAGTAAGCAAATAGCAACTATATCATGGTTGCAGGAGTCTATCCATCGCAATATAGACTTTAAGGGCATCATAACCGTGAACGATCCATAGACAAGTAGCAGGTAAGACAACCCTTTTTTATTCATTTTTTCAATCTATTGAATGTTGTTCACAAAATCGTCATGATTTTGGTTAAGGAGTATTATTTACATGTACGAACGATATGCCTACAACTAATTTGGGCTCAAAAGTTTGCATAGACGACATCGAACAACATGGGACGAACACACAATTGTATGCTTGGAGACAAATCTATATAGTGGGGCGCAATATACTTCCATATTGATTTTGGGGTTGTGGATATGACATTTTCGAAAAAAGTTTAGGCCGGTGAAACTATAGAACTTAAAAAACATTAAAAAAAACTTATAAGAATACTACTCTCAGTACTCTGATATATATGGTCTTTGAACAGGCTGAATCCAGTGTTCTAAAAGAAGGATTTAATCGCCGATTAGTCGCCTAATCGGAAATTTGGCCTAACCGATTAGGTTAATGCCTAGTCGATTGAATTAGTAGGTCAGGAGGTTAATCGGAGTTAGTCGGCGATTAACCGGCGATTAGTCGGT
>JAOTQK010000004.1:1512673-1523824 GCA_025642025.1 Rhododendron ferrugineum
AAAAAAAGTTGAGGGTAAATGTGAAAAGTTGTATTTTTTTAGGTGTAATCATTGTGTTCCCTAAAAAAGTTGTATTTTTTAAATTGAACAAACAAATTGGGACGGAGGGAGTAATTTAGTTGGGGTATTTAGGCCCCGATCCGTTGACGAAAATAAGTAGTACTTATTTTCCAAATTCAAATAAGCACTTATTTTTTTGAATTAAGGGTGATGTATTGTGTTAGAAAATGACTTGTCTCGTAAATCGTAAAATAAGTATTTAAAAAATAAAAAACTTAGCGGAACGCAGCTAATTTGTTGCCCCGGCAAAGAAAAAATCTTCTCAATGTTTTCTGTTGAAGTACTCTTCTGTACATGCATGCACGTTGTTTCATTGAGAAGGCAGAAGCATAAGCCTGAGGTGTCAGGCCTCAAAGCATGGTGATCAAGGTTCTCCAATATTGCTCCGTATTATGTATTTCCATATTATAGTTACAGAGAGATTACCCAGCAAAATGTAAGGGTGTTTTCGTGGTGGAGCTTTGGGCTCAACTAACTTGTGCAGGGTTTGTTCAAGCCAACACGATTTATAGTTGAGCTATTTTATCCTGGAGGGGACAAGCCATATTGGAGGTCTGCTGCATTGGTGGTGGTTCAAGATTAACCCGCCGTAGAGGGCTTGCATGCATCTCCTTATAGATAGCGAGATATATATCCGCGCCTCAGTTCAATATTTGTGTAATATATTTATTATGGATAATTGTGTAATATCCACGGTGATGTACTTAATTTAA
The DNA here is from genome assembly GCA_025642025.1 of Rhododendron ferrugineum. Lineage (NCBI taxonomy): Eukaryota > Viridiplantae > Streptophyta > Magnoliopsida > Ericales > Ericaceae > Rhododendron > Rhododendron ferrugineum. The sequence goes on from JAOTQK010000004.1 coordinate 1,513,447, forward strand.
GTGGATATTTCTACTCATTGAGATTTACTGTATTAATGAGAATGGATGAGGCTGCTACGGAGTAGGCAAGTTTGGCTGAAAACCAAATTCATCCGAACCACGTAAAAATCTATGTTTTCCCTTTGTTTGATCGATCATTCTATAATCACAAATACTTACATAAATATTTACACAAACCCACTCACATTCACATTGGAGCCACACATACTACACCTTCAGTGTGTGTGGACCCCACCAATAGATGTGAGTGTGCATGCATGTGTGTAAGTGTTTGTGATTGAATAATAATTATTGTTTGATTATGTTTTGATTTATTTGCTCAACCCTACTCATTTTTGGCAAGAACCACCGTCCACCAACAGTATCAAATATTCAAAAGACCAATTCTTGACAGCCAACTCTCTCGATCTCCGTTTAGAGATATTTAAAAAATAAATAAATCATACTGTACTAAAGAACAGGAACACTTTGGTCTTAGTCTTTGGGATAATTTGGGTGGGTTCAATTGGAACCATCTATCTTTAGCTAATATACAATTAACACTGGAAGAGATTTAGGTCGGTGTTTTTCCTATGACCTTATGTCAAAATCAGAGTCGGTCCTGACTTTTCGGGGGCTTAAAGCGAAAATTAAAAATATGGCATCTTTTGTTGGACTATACTAAGAGATAAAAAAGTTGGAAGGGCCCTTACATTTCAAAAAAATTTGAAGGCCTAAAGCTTCTGCAACACTTGCTTTATCTCAGGGTCGGGCTCTGGTCAAAATATAATGGGGCTACAAGATAGGTTATTCTCTCACAATATATCATCTTTAATTCAAAAAATATATAAGTATATATTTGAAATAGTAAATACTTATTTCCCTTAGTAGAACGGGGCCTAAGTGGCTAGTAGGGATCCGGGGGTGCTATAGTGCACCCCTGTGTAGTGCGCGTGTAGGACAACTCACGACCATCGATCTCATCAATTGATGGTCCAGCTAGATTAAAAACAAATTTTATTGGTAAAAGATATTTATTACCGGTCAAAATTAAAAAACACACCTCTTGAAGAGATCGACGTCCGCGTGCCGCACTACACCGGGACGCACAACAGAACCTCCGGATCAAGTGGCTCACCCCGAAGTGGGTCATGATTTAATTGGAGGGCTTGGAGCCAATCTTTTGCATTATTTCAATATATTTTTGTTAGAAAACAAAATGCGTGACACGCTTGAATAAAATTTAACTTCAAAAAGTGGGCTAGTAGAGTTTAAATATACACATGCACCTGAGTTGGTCATTGTTTATATATACAATTTATGAAGTGGGCTAGTTGAGTTTATACATAATTAATACTCTTTTTTTTTTATAACTCAGGTGTCCGGGATAGCTTACGCACACTTTAGGTAATCCCATGGGATTAATCCCTCTGTCTACTTTCGCGAGTCTCAATTGAAGTTAGAGTAAAGCTTTGTATGGACCAATCCGAAAGATATTGATAGCATTTGAGAAGTTCTGAACCAAGAAGCTTAGGAGAGAGCAAACCCTTCGATTCCAGACCTTGACTGTTAGGCCAACCCTCGGGATTATGTGGACAGCCATAGTTAATAGAATAGTAGATTTTTACACGTTGTGATATGCTTCTAAATAAAGGCCATAACTTTAGGGATTTTTTTTTCTTTTTTTTTAAATATGACAAAATGATACAGTATCTAATAAAACTTTATTCCTGAGTTCCCGGTTATAAGAGTACGTGGATGTTAGTTGTCGTATTGGGGCAAGTGACATATACGTCATGTGTCCATTTGGTTGAAAACGAGTCAAGCTGAACTGAGTTTTGAAACAACTTTTAGGTACCGTTCGGATTTCTCCAATAGGCATCTTTTACCAACTTCTTTTGAAAATGGTATCTTACCAGCTTCACTCCGCTAATTTTTCGCTACCATATGACTAGCCTTTTTATGTGTGCCAAACGATTGAGAGGATCGAACAAACCTGAAATGAGAAAAACCCTAGAATTAATAGCACGGCTATGATTGAGAAACCTGGGCTTAGTTCGAACTAAATGATTGAAAATTAATTTCAGAGGGGTTTTGTGCGGAATCGATCGCTAAAGCGATTGAAAATTTCATAGGAGTTCTGTGCGGAATCAGATGCTAAATCGATTGACGCCGAATATTTGGGTAAGAATGCTATACATGAGGTTTAACGAAACGCTGTAAAAATCTTTCCGCTTTGTGGAATGCTATAATGCTTGATTCTTCATGATAGCATTGTTAAAAGAATGCTATTGAATTAAGCTCTATTAAAAGCCATATTTGTTGTAGTGGTAGTCCTAGAGGCCATGAACCGGTTCGTGAATCAAAAATGATTTGGTACGTAGCGGGAATAGGCCAATAGACATTCGATTGTTCAATCTAACCGTCTATCAAATTGCAATGCTATCGGAAGACCACACAACCAATACGTACGTAGCTTCCAATACCCGACCCGCTATTCAAAAAACCCATGTACTTGGGTTCCACATACCCAAGAAGTTATGAAATCTAACTAGGTCCCATAGGAGGTGAAGCTGCACGGAGAGTAGTGAGGTTGGTTTCAAGTCTTAAGTATTGATGTTGTTCGACCTCGTTCTGCTAAGGTTCTTATTTTTTAAGCACTTATTTTCCGTTTTACGAAATGGGTCATTCTCTCACAATACATCACCTTTAATTCAAAAAATAAGTATTCTTGAAAAATAATATATAAGTATTTATTTTAGTTAGTGGAATACAAAAAAGAAAACCCATAAGAGGTGAAATAGATTAATTAATAGTGAAAAAAATGTGGCGATACCTGAAGTTCTCCTATCCTAGTTCTATGTTGTGGTAGCCTGTGGGATAATTTGGGTGGAAGCTTGTTCGAGTTTGGTTCGAAAGATTAACGATATTTGAAAAAAAAATGTTCACACAATTGGTTTGATTATGTAACAAACCGATCTTAGACGAGCTTGGAACGAGTGAACACTTGCTCGAAATAAAACGCACAACGGGCTAAACCTGACTCGGTCGGTGATTTAATTGCAGGGCTTGGAGCCTATATATCTTTTGCATTATTTCTCTCTTACAAAATAAGAACGTGTGACAAGCTTCAAAAATAAACTCCATCAAGTGGTGGGATTGCTGCTAATAGTTTAGACGTGCACTATTAAATAGACCTGAGTTGGTCATTGTACAATACCACTAGATTTTTACACGTGATGATATATATACTATATAGATGTTGAACAAAGACCAAAACTTTTTGGAAACTTTTCTTTCCAATTCGATGGGATGATGCAACAAAGTTGAGTGCCGAGTTCCCGGATATCAAAAATAATATAATGGGGACAAGTGACATTTACGTGGAGGGTAGGTGAAGCTGCAAACGAGCCGGGTTGAATCGAACGGAATTGAGCTTGGGAGTAACTTTCTGATATGTGCCGAAATATTGATATTTTGGCGCTCCAAACTGCACTTGTTAGTTATTTATATTTGTTACCTGATTTTTATTTTGCTTTTATTTTGCTTATAGGTTGATCGAGCTCATTGCCCAAAATATTGGATAAAAAGAAGAGTTTAATGAAGTTTGGGGTTAAAGCGCAGAATACTTCAAAGTTGGATTGTTAATTTAATAAAGCATGAAGTCCTAGGGCCTGAATGTAATTAATGCTTTTTTTTTTTTGAACATGTCACATAGATTAAAAAGGCAGCCAATTCAGGAGTTACAATCTTTACGCAAAATAGAATCAAACTCGGGAGTCAGTGCTCGGCGGAGAACGGGGTTTCAGAATTGGAGGCCATCAGAGGCTGCGAAGACAACTTTTCGATGTCCGGCTAATTCCTTTTCTAGGGTGTAAATGAAGCTCGAACTCTGAGTAACAATTTCTATGTTTTAATTTAGGTTTTACTATTCGGATCATGGTTGCATGAACAAAGATTTATTTATAAGATTAATTCTTTCCATCAAATCTTGTGTATAATTTCCTAGGTTTTATGCAAGTTCGTACAACGGTTTTAATTATTTTGTGATAATTAGTTAAATGAATTATACTACGTAAGACGAGTCGTGCCAATGAAACGATCCGTGTTTGATTAGAAACGGTTCGTGCTAGTAAGACGATTCGTGCTAGGCGGAGATAGTCCATGCCGATTGGTGATTCATAAATTATCTTTAGGAGATATCGTTAGGGCTTGCAATCCTACGGTATCCGGGTTGATTCGAATATATGATCTGTAATCGAAACATATTTAGGTTACGAGGGGGAGGAGTGAATTCGAAACCCTAGAACTTTTTCCCATCAATTCTTTTCTGCTTTTCTATCGTCTTTAATTTCAGTTCAATAGTTTTAAGAAACCAACAATCAATCAATCTTTTTCTCGAATTAATATAGAAATTAATTGAAATAACTGTAACTTAGCCTTATAATCCCTGTGGAGCGATACTCGGAATACTTACCACTGTTCATTTGAGTAGTAGTAATTGTTTCGCTTTATTAATTACTAGTGTTTGTCCGTGCCTACGGCACTACGCAACTGTTCAACCGGATTGAAAAATGGAACACTTAATTTTCTAATCACATTTTTTATATATGAACAGTGAACGTGTGCGCCGGCGTGTGTGAACGTGTGTGCATGTGTGTGGTGAGTGCCACCTAGGACAAAGGGTGCCACATAGGACAACCCTTCTGTTTTATTAGATAGACTAGTGCTTACCCGTGCCTACGGCACTACGCACACCGGTTGGAATTGCGTCGGCGTGTGTGAACGTGTGTGCATGTGCATAATGGATGCCACATAGGACAAAGGTGTCACGTAGGACAAACACCCTTCTGTTTTATTAAATAGATTTTTGGTACAGAAACGACCCGATCACTTTCAGTACTGCTCAAGATCAGCTTATTCAAAATTACACGAAATCGAGCTCGAATCAAGCTAGGGTTCTTTAGAGTATACGAAACTCGAGCGCTCACACTTCAAACTGAACCGGACTCATTTTTATGAGAAAAAAACTGTGGGGGTCCAATTCAAATATGGCGGGCCAGGCTCAAAGCCCATCAAAAGGATTTCTTGGTCATGTGATGGGGCTCCATAGTGATGGGGCTCACTGATGTAGCCCAAAACGTGGATTGGCAAGCAGGCCATGATTGTCGGTTGTTGGGCCAGAATGGTAGACGCGGAATTGGTCTTAGGGCTTCAGAAAGTCCAGCCCACGATAGCTCGGCGAAAACTCCTGTGACTATGTGCCGAGTGGTTTTCCGGTCATTGGATTGCGTAATTTTTTTTATGTTTTAAATTCAGGAGAGAAGAAAAGAAATGAAGGGGAAGAGTTTTCTCTCCCTTGTTTGGATAGTTAAAGAGGTGAGAAAAGGATGAGAATCAAGAACCCCTTGTGGAGGGACGAGCCATTTTTGTTTCTCACCAAAAGTGGTATGATTCGGTGAGAAGAAAGAGTTGAAGATTTATCCAAATGAGACGGTAAGAAAACCTCCTCCTTTTTTACTCATCACTGTGAGAAAATCACATCTTTTTCTTTTCATTTCTCACCAAGTAGCCAAAGGAGCTGTAACGGTGTCATTCCCCATGAGAAATTTTTCAGTGCCGAGCGGGTATTTCTCACATGGTGCCCGCTCGGTACTCCCGAGCCGTCCGATTTTGGATGGCTCAGATTAAAACCTTCTCTCTCCTCTCACCCCTCCTCTTTCTCTCTCAAAATTTGAACCGTCCAAAATCGCATCGGACGACTCGGATGTGCCAAGTGGTGTGCAAAAAACCCGCAACCCGACCAACCCGACCCGACCCAAAGGGTCTCGGACGGCTCCGAACAGGTGGTTCGGTCGGGTACGGGTTGGGTTCTATTAAAAAAACGAGTTTCGGTTCGGATTTCGGGTCTGTGTTTTTTGTACCCGCGGGGGTCGGACCCGACCCGACCAATGTAAAACCGACCAACCCGACCCGACCCGAAGTAAAAAATCGGGCTCACGGACGGGTGTATACTATCAGTCGGTTCGGTTACGGACCTGGAATTTCCTTACCCGACATGGTCGGATCAGGGTCGGGTATGGGATCATACCCGACCCGCCCGACCCGTGCACACCCCTACCACCAGGCACTGAAAAATTTCTCATTCCGCATACAGTTAGCACGCTGGGTGAGAAACAAGACCAAAAGAGAAAGTGTTTGTTTGCTTCTGCCATGGACATACCCGAAAACACTAATGCACATATCTACAAATTTTGGTTAAAATTAGAAATATGAATTCTACTTTAAATGACTTATTAAAGATACTATAAAAAGAATCGAAAAATGATAAAATTTCGAGTAAGTACCGGAATGAAAAATAATAATAATAATTTTGTCACACGAACATTGTTTGAGTAAGTACCGGAATGAAAAATTGAATCGAACATTTACAGTTATCTGACTGAGCTGATTATTTAACGGAGGATTCAAAAGATTATTTTACAATTAATGAACGGTTTTTTATCATTTGCGCGGGACTCAATAGTGGGCATCACGACACTATCGTGTACAATCTGTGCATATGGATCTCAATTAATTTATAACCGCATACAAAAATTCCGTATTTGTGTGTAAGTGTGTGTGGTTGTAGAAGAGTTGTGTGTATCTGCACCACCCAGGGCAGTTCTGTTTTGAGTAATGGCTGCCACTTCAACTACTCGCACCATTTTTCAATAAGAAAGTGAAGAAAAAAGATGAATATTGGCCACAGAGTTGTCCAATTATTTTGTAACAAAACCTTAGACATCTTATGATACTAACAAAAAGTATTATATAAAAATGCTAGTGGATATTTAACTTTGTAAGATAAGACAAACCTTGATGTCTTAAAACTTTTCCAAGGTAGGTTCCCAAGAATCCCCCAATGATTTAAAACTTTTCTCATGTGATTACAAATTTCAACTTATTACGAATTTCCCGAGAACTCGAATTGTTCAATCTGTAAACTTAGGCCCCATTCTGTTAAGATTCTTATTTTTTAAGTATTTATTTTTCGTTTAACGAGACAAATCATTCTCTCACAATACATTATTTTTAATTCCAAAAAAAAATACTTATTTTCATTAATGGAACGAGGCCTTAGTAATCCACATCTAAAATTAAATCGATCAAATATCAAAAAAATAAACAAATTTTATTTAAATAGGATAAAACACTCAAAATTTTCCATTTTTTTAACGTAGTGAATATAATTTATTTAAACATATATTAGTAATAACAGATCGAGCTAATTTTTTGAATGAATAACAGCCATATAAATTAAATTCATCAATGAGATTGTAAAAAGTTTGTGACTACTATTTGAATTTCATCACATGTAGAACGACAAGAATAACACAAGAGGATCATTCATCCCTCAAACTCAGATCCTGTTAAGCTTCTTTCCAGTCTCGTCCAATTTTGTCCTTTTGTGCGTCATTTTCGGATCCACAACATTGATCGGAACTATTCACTTTTTAGTTTTCGTCGAAAACTACGAGTGCGTCGAAAATCTCTTCGATCGGATTAGTTTGATAGGATTTTTTTAAAGCATTAAGTTTCGGACAAATGTGATGAAGGGGTTGCAATCATGTGTTGTACACATTTTTTTTTACAACATTAAATGCATTTTAAAATGATATCAAATAGTATCCGATCAATGTGATTTTTAATATGGTCGATTTGATCATTTTTGCGAGCCCAAAAAATACCCACAAAAGACTAAAATTGAACGGGATCGGAGGGAGGCATAATGAACCGCTCTCGATCGTTGATTGCCGAAATGAGATCCGAGCGCCGATAACTTGAAAATAAACAACACGGTATTGTGCATCTCACTGCGCAACACCAACCCAAAGTATTCATCCCTCCCCCATCTGTGTCTCTCTCTCTCTCTCTCTCTCTCCTTCTCCTGAAAGATCAACCCCAAACACTGCCAGCCAGAAAGACTTTTCACAGGGCCCTATCCATCTTTCCAACTCTCTCTCTCTCTCTCTCTCTCTCTCTCTCTCTCTCTCTCTCTCCTCTCTTCACAACCTTCTCCTTGTCTCGTCCACAAAGTTTTGTCAATTCTCACTCAAAACCTTTCTCCAAAAAAGCCCTTCACCTTTTGATTCCCTTTGTTCAAAACTTCTCCCTTGTCTTTCATTTCCCCATCATGCTCCACAGCCTAATCCCTCAATCTCCCATCAACTCAAACCCTAACCCCAACTCCCCCACCTCCCCCATGAAAGCCGCAGGCGAATCCTCCGGCGACCACGACGGCGACGCCTACAAACGCCATAAAAGTTTCTCCGGCGAGGTTTCAATTTCCGGCGAGAAAGTGGTGACCAACGAATTGGCGATGAGCGAAGGCGAGAGCGAGTCGTTACGGCTGTTGGGGCTGTTGCTACAGTGCGCCGAGTGCGTGGCTATGGATAACCTCGACGATGCGGCTGGTTTTGTACCGGAGATGTCGGAGCTGTCGTCGCCGTTTGGATCGTCGGCGGAGCGAGTGGCGGCGTACTTCGGCGATGCGTTACAGGCAAGGAAAAATTCTAGACTCTCAAGTTTCTAGTAAATATACTCTTATAACCAGTAATTATGATGTCTTAGATTTTCTAGAATTGTTGTTCTTGTCGAGAGCAATTTCGTTCTCCATCGCCTTGGGACATTCGGTGAGCTACATTGCAGGTCTTGATTCGATTATCGAAACCGTTCATTTTGTATAAATATATTTGTTAGGAGATCAGCTCAGTTGAATAGGGACAAGTACTTGATCAAAAAATCTAATTCTTGGGTGTAGAAGAACTGGATGAGCAAAATTCGATTTTTGATAAGTTCTTACCGATATCCAATCGAACTGAATTTTGCATGGCATAAACAAATTGATTCGTACAAAATGAGCGGTTTTAGTACTGAAATGGAACCTGCAACATATCTCGAATGCGGGTGGGTGGAGTTACCCTCACCCAAGAGGTGAATTGCTCGAGGCAGGATTTTATGTGCCGAAAACCCATGTGCCTCTATGCTGAGAGGGGTTTTCCGGCCATTGAATTTAAAACATGAGAAAAAAATCACGCAATCCAACGGCAAAAAAACCCCTCGGCACAGAGGAGATCGGACCCAGAATTGCTCTCATTGTTGCCTCTTTCTTTCATGAGTATTCCGTTTAAAAGTATGACATGACTTCACTTATTTTCGTATCACACTATACTTCCAATTCTAACGTCCCAAATAATGATTACACTAATGCTTTTGTATGAAAGTGCCAATTTTTTTGAAGTAGGAGTAACTTTTTAATTTTTCTTCCTTTATTTATATTGGCCACATTAACGTTGAATTTCCGGCTGAATTCCTGGCTTCGTCCCTAGTGATTGTCAGCTCATATATGGCATTGACTTCCAATGCTTTTGGACAAAGTATCAAAATTTTCTTTTGCAAATTACTTTTCTTTTTCTTGGTTTGTATTTACGTTGGTCACTCTAACGTCTAATTCCTGGCTTCGTCCCTGGTTACAGACTCGAATAATCAGCTCGTGCCTCGGTGCCTACTCCCCAATCAACATCAAAACCCTAACCCTAACTCACAGTCACAAAATCTTCAATGCCTTCCAATCCTACAATTCAATCAGTCCACTAATCAAGTTCTCTCACTTCACCGCCAACCAAGCCATCTTCCAAGCCGTCGACGGCGAGGATCGCGTCCACATCATCGACCTCGACATAATGCAAGGCCTTCAATGGCCAGGATTGTTCCACATTCTAGCTTCCCGCCCTAAAAAAATCCGATCGATTCGAATCACCGGTGTCGGATCTTCGCTCGAGCTTCTTGAGTCCACCGGACGTCGACTCGCCGAGTTCGCGAGTTCATTCGGTCTGCCCTTCGAGTTTCACCCGGTGGAAGGGAAGATAGGGAACATAACGGACCTGAGTCAACTCGGGGTGAGAGAAGGAGATACTATTGTGGTGCATTGGATGCACCACTGTTTGTATGATATAACGGGGAGCGATTATGGGACGTTGAGGCTGTTGACTTTACTAAGGCCCAAATTGATCACGACCGTTGAACAAGATCTGAGTCATAGCAGAAATTTTTTAGGGAGGTTTGTTGAGGCGTTGCATTATTACTCCGCCTTGTTTGATGCTTTAGGGGACAGATTGGGTGCGGACAGCGTAGAACGGCATCAGGTGGAGCATCAGTTGTTTGGGTGCGAGATCAGGAATATCGTCGCCGTTGGTGGGCCCAAGAGGACAGGTGAGGTGAAGGTGGAGAGGTGGGGGGACGAGTTGGTAAGGGTCGGGTTTCGACCCGTTTCGTTAGCGGGTAACCCGGCAGCCCAGGCTAGTTTGTTGCTTGGGATGTTCCCTTGGAAAGGGTATACTTTGGTGGAAGAAAATGG
>JAOTQK010000004.1:1596953-1621874 GCA_025642025.1 Rhododendron ferrugineum
GGATGGCTGTAATCGTTGGTCTTTTCGGTGGTGTGATAGAAACCTTAACAAGGCAGCTCACTGGGTTGCATCCCAATATAGAAAAGTTTCGAACTTTTTTTCTTTCGGAATGTATTCCGTCCGCGCTTAAGTTTGTTTGTCTAAGGATGTGTCTTGAATTATATGATATCATGACCTTTTCAAAAAAAAAAAAAAAAAACATGATGGATCGAAAAAATATAAAAAAATAAACCGAATTTCAAGAAAATTCAGATAGGACAACATTAAAGACACTATGCCCATAAAATATTGACTGTCCTAGAACTATGTTGGGTCTCATGTAGCGAGTTGAATTCTTAGTTATAGGAGACAACTTTTTTTTGGCTAAGTAAAAGGTTGGGAGGGGTAGACCAGAGTTGCAAGCCCTCTCAGGAAAGAGGGGCTTCCAACCGCCATAACATGTTCAATCAGTGAGTCAATTTCAACCATTGAAGGAGTCAGGCCTCAATGAAGCATTCTTTCGGCGGGTAGTCTGTCACCACAGCCCCTCCAAGTTATGTTACATGTACAGAAAGAAGGTGATGGGAATAGGGTCAACTCAGAAGTCTACTATAATACCTTTTTAAATGGAGTAATTTTTTTTTTTTTTTGGGTTAATGAAAACGTGGGTTAGACTTGGCTCATCTTCCTTTGCAACTTGACTTCAGACATTATGTAGGCAGAAGCTAGAGCATCAATTTTCTTGCTTCTGATTAACTTGACAAATATGTACCAAAAAAAGAAGAAGAATAATTTGACAAATTAATTTTACAAATGTCCACAAGTAAGCTAAAATTGTTGCCACATCACCATGCTAATTAACTAATCTGCATCTCGATAAGTCAGTACGGTTTGGACCAATGATTGAATTTAAAATTGTGCCAAAATGACACCAATTAAAAATGTGTAACAACTTTGTTAGTTTCTGAATTATTTACACGGAGCTAGCTGATAATGAACTTAGAAATGTCATTTTGGAGTTAACGAGTGGAGGCCGTTTTGAGAACATAAGCTACTAATCCAAAGCTGCCCCATTGTGGCCAACAGGGTCACGAGTTTGATACTCGGAAACAACTTATATTTGCCTACATGGGAAGGTTGCTTAATTACATCATTCCTTTCGCAGATCCTACGTATGAAACAATTTCGTTATCTGGATATGTCCTTTAAACTACTAGTCAAAAGTTGTACCAAACCCATCCACGTACCAAAGACATTGTCTTGAACTATAAACAACTCTTTTTCTAAGGCTATTTCTAGATGCTGTCCCTATCGAGTTCTCCTTAATAAATATTTTTTTGCCGATAAAAAAGAGAGGCTATTTCTAGATATTCTCGTATCTACAAAAATAAGAGAGGGGCAAAACATAGAAAAAACCGGAACGAATACAAAAGAACATGATGGCTTTGTTTACTTTGAATTTTCAGAACCACCTCTCCCTAGGTACGATTTTTAATAAAGTTTTTCTCCACTTATTACTCTGAATTGTCTATCTTTCTCCATTATTATCCTCGAACCTCCCTCAAAACTTTTACCACTCCCTCAAAACTTTTACCAAACAAACTCGATAGCTTAGCACAACTCCTTAATCAAAGAGTCCAGTAGATCTCAAAACATTTTCAATTTGGTACTCATAACCCTCAGCTCAATGCGATTCCATTGAGAAAAGGACATTTGATGGAGAAATGGTGTGGGAAGAGGGGGTGAATCTGACATAAGCCTGGGCCCCATTGTCAATGAAAAGTAGGCAATTCTCTTTACAAAAGTCAAATTTACTCTAATCGTGATTAGATTGGATAATTAATTACTGCAAAAGGGTGCGTTTTAATTCACCAAGTCTTTACTTGTGTTTGGAAGAACATTATTAGGGTTTAGGACTTTCAAACTTGTGATAGCGATGAGAGTTTTTACCACTTGGGTCACCCCATTTTTTTTTTTTTCACAAAACGATTACTTTTTTCACATAGATACGTATCCCATCACACCGGCGACGTGACAAACCATATCCGGATTTCTACAAAACCATGTCCGAATCAGACTTCACGAACCAACCAACGTGCGTATTCAGCTAACAGTCAATACACGCATGCGAAAGATTGATCGAATCGTCATAGTACGAAATTTTTAAAGCCCGCCATAAAAATGAACGAATTTTTTGGTAATTCATACTCTCTTACTGGCACTTCCCCTGTTTACACTAATTTTGTGGTCTCATTGCAAAACTAATAGGACCACACAAAACCAGGGCACAAAGAAAGAATATATGGCATTGATTGTTTCGGAGAACTTCCGGCGACACCACCTATTGCCTCTTAACAATTCAACAAAAGTGTGTGTTGACGTCTCACTCGCAAAATTTATCGCTATGTGATTTGTTGGGAGTACCAGTTAATACTCCGGGGCGTGAATAGTTGACTTCTCACTCATAGGCGCCAAAGGCCACACCCATGTAATTATATGTGTTGTCGCTAGACTTTTCTGGTTTTCCTTTCTGCCTTTGGTTGAAAAATTTTCGTCCGTCTAATGTAAAGCCCTCAAGAAAATTGATCATGCCCTTCAGCGAAGGGTATCCTAAATTACAGTCAACCTTGTTGGGCGATGGTGTCCCTGTCTCCTACCTCTTCATTAAGGTCAACATATCTCTATTCGTGTTCTTGTTCTTCCCTGCAGTCACCGCCAGCTACGGCAACCAAAATGGAATAGAACTTGGTTAAACAACAAGCCCACTTTGAGCTAACTTTTTGCGGATTTTTTTTTGTCAATATTTATTGGATTTTGGTAAATTTTTTACATCATCTTGTTTTCTATAGACAAGAGAAATCGGCAAAGAATAAAAATATAGATAAAAGTTGCAAAAAAAAGTCCATATAAGATGACGAAAAAAGACCCAAAGTCGGTCTATTCCATCTAGATCGATTTTTTAGGCCTTTTCGTCTTCTTACATCGATAGGCTGCTGTTGTACAGTTTGTGAAGCTTGATTCAGTTTAACTTGTGATTGACTAACTATTCAAGGTTTGACCCTAGGTTATTACTCCCTCCGTCCAATTATGCTCATGATTTGATTGATGTAGACTCATGCGGGTGGTGGTATATCAATTCGAAGATAAGGGTTATTATGGAATTTTGCCACGAGGAAAAAATGTGGGTAGATGTTTTTATTTGCTTGAGAAAGGAAGTGACAAATGGAGCATGAAGAAATATTCCAATCTTCAAGGAAAAGGTAAATCACAAAAAAGGGTTGAACATGAGTTTATGGATGGCTAACCGGGCCAGAGCCCAACCAACATGGGCCGGGCCGCATTCTTAGGCCTACTAGGTTTAATGGTTCTTTAGTTTCACTTTAACCTCCAAAGATCTCTGATTTCCTCTCCATGTACTAGCACAAACTTGTACATGTTTGGTTCACTGATTTCCAGAAAGAAATTAGATCCTCTCCGGTCCTTAATTCGACAAGATGAGATAGTTCAAATCTGGATCGTCCATTACTGCAATTAATAGTTCGGATTTGTTCAAAGACTCTTATCAGCAAGAGCCCTGAAACAAATATAAACCATTGATTAAATTAATGTAAGGTCCAGTTTTAGACTGTCTTGTTCAGTCCAAAACTTGGCCAGAGAATCCGAACCCTTTACGAAGGAATGCCAATACAACCAGGGCCTCTTACCCTGAAGCAAATATAAACCATTGATTAAACCAATGTATGGTCAGATTGTCCCGTTCAGTCCAAAACTTGGGTAGAGATTCCGGACCCCTTTCCGAAAGAACGCCAATACAGCCTTAGGGATATTGGGCTTTGAAACGGAACAAGTCCAATGGGCAACCCGAAAAATTTCTGCTGTGGTATTCTCATTTTCAAGCATCAGCACTTCATGAGCAATGTCAGGTTTGGTAGGTTGGGCCATTTTTCCCAGAATAGAAAGGGGAGACAGGGTGGTTTGCAAGACATGCCACCAATTCTTACACTTCAAGTGCATTTCATCTTGAATCATTTAAAGACAAATTTCTCAATTCAAGAAACAATATGATTATCAAATCTGAACTTTTTCCTCCAATCAGGAAATGAGTTTCCAGGCCAGATTTCCCACTCTTGCTATTATTTCCATTCTTGTAGCTATGGCCTCCACACATTTCATTTCTCTAAACTTTTCATTGCTTAAGAACCATCTCATTGATCTGAGCCTCACCACCTTCTCATCAGCAACCACTGCTATAAAACTTGGACCAAGCAAACTCCATGGCCATCATCATCGCCATCGCCACCATCACCAAAAGGGTAGTGAAGCATCGATCTGCGATGATTTTCCACCTGATTTCCCCCCTCCTGACACAAACACAACCTCAATTATTTGCGTCGATCCAAACGGTTGCTGTAACTTTACCACAGTGCAATCAGCACTTGACGCGGTCGGGATTCTCAGCCAAAAAAGAACCATAATATGGATCAACTCTGGCATTTACTTGTGAGTTTATTGGTCTATAGTTTTTCATACTTTCTTTTCTGTGTTTCGCAGAATTTTGACCAATAAACTTCAAAATAATTCTGTTCAGAATCAGCTTTTAACTAGCTTCAAAAGTTATTTTTGGTCTAAAAGAAGAAACAGAAACTATGACAAACACACGCAGCGTACGCTAATGATGTTTTTCGTCTAATTGATTTAGTGAGAAGATCATTGTTCCAAGAACCAAACCAAATATAACATTCCAAGGACAAGGGTACCTGTCAACCGCGATTGCATGGAACGACACTGCCAATTCTTCCCGTGGCACCTTTTATAGCGGCTCAGTTCAAGTTTTTGCAGCAAACTTTGTTGCCAACAACATAAGTTTCATGGTGAGTTCACATTATACATCAACTAAATGCTGCAAATTGTTTACATCTTCAAGTTTCAAGTTTAATCTTGAATATATATAGGACCCTATATATACATTTGGCTTCATCGATCTATGTGTATCTGAAATAGAATGTAGCTCCAATAGCGCAACCAGGCGATGCTGGAGGACAGGCGGTGGCGATTAGGATAGCAGGAGACCAAGCGGCGTTTTGGGGTTGCGGTTTCTTTGGAGCACAAGACACACTTCATGACGATAGGGGTCGCCATTACTTCAAAGATTGCTACATTCAAGGTTCTATCGACTTCATCTTTGGCAATGGGAGGTCCTTCTACGAGGTAGCTATGCTTTTGAGAGTTATTGTTCTGTGTTTTGCAGAGTACGTAGAGAGTCAGCTATACGTTTGTTTATGACAAAATGTTGGAAAATAGAAAGTAGTTTTTGGTGTTTGGTGTGATGGGAAAGCAGTCGAATGCCGACACTATGAGTTGATTCTGGCATGATAGACTTATCCCATGTCGCTCACCTAAGTCATCCAAGTTTGATTAATATAATCCCTAGCCATCCACTACCTATACCTTTGGTACTGCCACCACTCACCACTACCTACTACAGTAGTGCCACTACAAAAAAAAATTGTCTATATAGCGGCGTTAAAAAATGCCAGGAAAGACCTGACAAACGTCGGCAAAGGTTTTAGTTGCAAACGCCGAGGATGCCAAAGTCGGCTTAGGCTTCTGGTGTTTAAGAAATGTCGCAAAAGATCTATGGCAGCATTTTTTCAAAAAACTTCGGGATTGATTAATGAGTAAAAATCGCCTCTTTGGGAAATCCACATTTCTTGTAGTGTGCTAATTAAACGCAAAAATTTGATAAAAGAGGAGGCCAAATTTGAATTTGAAGGGATAATGTTAAAGAAAGTTCAATCGTTAACACACTTAGGGGTTGCCCTAGTGGTTCGGGCGGATGTCCAGGCTTTAGGAATACTTCTTAAGGTTTGGGGTTCGATTTCCCACATGCAGGGTGAGTACCTGAAGTAAGTTGGGGAGCCGTGACTGGTGTGACCGTACTAGCTCCCCGCAGGGGGTCGCAGCCCCCTGCACCATCTTCTGTCTGCCGGTGACTGCTGTTGCCGCCACCCACCATTGCTACCATAGCTACTAAAACACCATCATTTTCAGATTTGCAACCAGACATATTTTCCATACAAAAACTTTTTCCACACTTGAAAGCAAACACTTTCAGTTCGAAACGAACAGAGCGTTAATACGTGTGAAATATACACGATCAGCATGTGATGAGTCTGATGACATGCATAAATGTACAGAGGTGCCAGATGACTTCGATCGCGAACCCAGTACCGGCAGGGCGGAAGCTGATAAACGGAGCAGTAACGGCGCACGGGCGAACTTCAAAGGATGAAAACAGCGGATTTGTTTTCGTGAACTGCAGCATTGGAGGGACAGGAAGGATATGGCTGGGCCGAGCTTGGAGACCCTTCTCTTCTGTCGTCTTTGCTTACTCCAACATGACTGATGTCATTGCCCCTGAGGGATGGAATGACATGAATGACCCCACCAGAGACCAGTAATAAACTATGACACTCAATAGTATTCGATTTTTTTTGGTTACTCCTAGTGTTACTGATATATAATGTTTTTGGGTTTAGCAAGGACTGGATTGTCCAGTTTAAGAATTTTATGGGTCTTACCTGGAGTACCCACTTTGAAAATAGAAACTGAACCAACATTGCAATGGGCTATAGCCCAGTTTGCACCCCATGTGGGAGGCCAGGGTTCGAGCCCCGCTATGGGAGTTTGGAATTCAGGAATAAGCCTCTGAAACTTGCTATGGATTAACCTACTAACTCTCTGCTGATATATACAATATTGGCAAAAAAGAAGAAGTTATAAATCAACATATGATTGATTTCCGATCCACTGTTCTAACAAATTTTTTTTTTCCTTCAAGAAAAAAGAGTTTCAGAATCGTACTTCATCAATATTTTTTTGGACATGGTTGATATTCTTGGCAAATTGTAAAAAGTGAATGCAAAGTAAGCCTGGAAAAGATATTTTTTGGGCATCGTTGATATTTTTGGGCATCGTTGATATTCTTGATATTTTTGGGCATGCATGGTTCCGCGATTATCAAAGTAAGCCCGGAAAAGATCTACAAATTGCTTAAACTAAACGTGCGGTCCAGTTTTGGGACAATCACACTAATTAAATCGGAGCACTGCATTGTGCAATCGTGAAATCTGGCCCCGCACGAGGCCCAATTCCACTATTCAAGTGTCAATTACAGAGCTCGTTGAGAAGATCATTGATGCATGAAATGGGACTGATGGACATTGACAGTCACCAGATTGTATCACATCCTCTTGAAGACTAGACAGTCTACACATATAGTAATACTACCAAATTTGAAAAAAAAATTCAAGTTGTTACCCATAATCTTTTTGTTTTCAACAACATGATCTCTAAACTGTGGTCTATCATCGGAGCCTCGTTAAAGGTCTTCGATGTTTAACCATTGTATACGACTGCCTATTTTTTTTTTCCAAGAAAAACTTGATTCGATCAAGGAGGCTAATGATATCTCATCGACATGAATTTTCACTTACATGGTCTATTCACGAGCTCTGCAGAGTAAAAGGTTTCCAGATCAATGACCTATCTAATTGGCCTTAATTATTGGGTTATGCTACTACAATGCCATGCAGGAATGTTTTCTATGGAGAATACATGTGCGGGGGTGCAGGAGCTGATATGACCTTGAGGGTGCCCTACGCCCAGAGACTCAACGACACTCAAGCTTCTCCTTTCCTGAACGTGTCTTTTGTTGATGCAGATCTTTGGTTGCAGCCATACACATCTGTTTCAGCCTTGAAATCATAATGTGATTATTCATTGTATTGTTCGTTCGTTCGTTCTTTCAATCTTTAATTATCCGATCATCGGTAAAATATGCACTTCCTTCGTCCATATTGTTGTTTGTCTACGACAAAATTGAAGTTTTCTTACGAGAGTCATAAAGTGTGTAATGGCGTTGATCATATAGACCCTGTTTGTGATTTGGGTTTTGAGAGAGGTTTTTGAAAATATTTTTATGAGCGGAGAAAGATACATAGGAAAAATTTATTGTAGACCGTGCGCAGAAATTTTGAGACCCAAAACAAACCCAAGCCGTTAATTTTGAGGTAGCCCATCGTGGGATTCAGATGACTATTCATTGACTAGCCACAAAGGATCAATAATGATCCATATTAGAAAGGGACCGGGGTTGTTCGGCTAAATAAGCCAGGTGGCTTATTTTTTTTTGTTATTATTCAATTTTTTTTCGCATTTGTTAGTTTTTCGTCAGTTTTTTGGAGATTAATACTTCGTCATAACGAGAGGAATCTAAAAAGTAAAAAATTACGATCGAAACCTCATTTTTTTGAATAAAGATAAAAATAAGCCAATTTTTTCATCTTCATTCAAAAAAAATTGATTTCAATCGTAATTTTTTACTTTTTAGATTCCTCTCGCCATGACGAAGCAGTAATCTCCGAAAGATTGACAAAAATTTGTTTGGATTGGAATTTGAAAAGTTTTTTGAAAAATAGTAGGGGTAATAAGTGGAGAGAGATAGAGAGAGAAATGTTGAAAGTAGGGGGAATCTAGGGGGAATTTTTTGAAAAATTCTTTTTGAATTATAAAGAGAACAAAGCAAAATGTGAAAAAAAATTTGAATAAAAACAAAAAAATAAACTACGTGGCTTATTTAGCCGAACAACTTCTGTGTATCTACTTATGAAAGTTGCTACTCGATCTATAGCCTATATATAGGGCATGAAAATCATGTACTCAAGTTGATATTTATGGGGCGGGGCCTTGGATATTTATTTGAACGGGACGGCTATGGAGTCATCTGAACTTTTGTGTCATTTTCGTGGTGGGGTGGTTCGCATTGTTTGCGATGGAGATTCACGGGTGGGTTATACGTGGAGAGAGAGAGAGAGAGAGAGAGAGAGAGAGAGAGAGAGAATGGTGGTCGATGATCGTGGAGGGCTGAGTATGAGGATGGCCATGTCGATGGGATATTTTCTATTGTGTTGGAGTTAGAGAGGCGAGTTTGTGTGATGTTTAGCTTCTTCGCCTTTTTGTAATTCAATTAAATGATTCGATAAAATAAAAAAAAAAAAATTGGTGTACGTGCGTAGTGAAATTTAAAAAGTTGTGTACAAGTTGAAGTTTCCGTTTTATTCCAATGTGTTCTATAATTTTAGTTGTCCCATTTTTTCAATAAAAAAAAAAACTTCCAAATATAAAAATTTTGGTATGAATTTAGAATCTCATTTAATGTTTGTGATTAGTGCAAGTATTTTGGGTATTTATGTAAAAAAGAATTTACTACTGTCTTTAAATTTTGAAACAAAACCTTAGGAAAACAAAATTATGAAAGGGAGGAACTCGGGGATCCTGTTGTCCCTGAGGGATGTTGTCCACATCCGAGCCGTCCATGCTTGACAATGGATGGCTCAGATGTCATCTCAACAATCCATCCGTGCATTGCTGAGATGACATCCGTGCCGTCCATTGCCGAGCATGGACTTCTCGGATGGAGGTAACACCCATGTTTATCGATCTCTAGGAGACAGCAGGGACCTGGGTTCGAGTATCCGTTAATCCTAGAAAAGAGTAACAACAAAGGGGAAAACATTTTAATAAAAATTGACATTCGTATAATGAGGGAATTTTTGACCAACCAAAAAATGCTGTTAATATAACATTACAACAAAACGGACATTATCAGTCCGAAAATACAAAAAAAACAAAAAACAAAATACAACAAAAAAATAAACAAAACAAAATAAACCAAAAGCCGCCTAGAGCTAAGATGCCGGAGTCGAACCCGTCAATCTCAATATAGAATTTTAAGAGTAAAAGATTGTATGAACTGCCACCACGACCACTTGTTTTTTTTTGTTTTTTTTCCCCCTCTTCCTCCATCTTTGACTTGATAGATCCAACTATGCACAAAATGGTGAAAATACGTCATCATCGTGATGATACCGTACACACCATGGCGTGCTATCATTATCGACCGAACACATGTACGGAAGAAATCTCACTACAGATCTATACAAGATGAACGATTATACCGTGTTATCGCGATGACTTGATACAAAAATTATATGTGATATTTTAGCTCAATGGCAATGCGCAAACGTTGACGTGAGTGGGTTACGAGCGAGATCAAGGTTTGATTTCAAGAACGGATCAAAAAAAAAAAAGGTTTGATTTCAAGAATGAAATTCTTTCTTTGTATTGAGATAGCAGTTTAGTTTCTTTGATGAAAAGTTATATGGTTGGATTGAGCATCTATAGGTATCGGATTGAACCTATTTTTTACGGAAACTCTTGAAAAAATGTTTTACATTTAATGAACGGCTCGGATGATTTGTGTGGGACCCGTGGTGGATCCCATAAAAAAATCTGTGTACAATCTGTGCACAAATTGCTGTATGGGTAGACTTTCTGCATATTGAGATGCTTCTTGCACAGTTTTTATTTTGTTTTTGATATTTCTAGATATCCGAGCCAACTTTGGGAATTTTCGGACCAGAGATCTCAGAGGAAGACATAATTTTTTTTTTATTTCTTATCTTAAAATTCAAACATTTTAAAAAAATATTAAAATTATGAGAGGGGGTGAAGTTCTATTATTAACTGCATCCAATGATTTTACAAGGATTATTTAAAAAAGAATTTACAAAGTAAAGTGCAGTATTTAGGGGATGGGGGATGTCGGTATGCTGCACCACCCTGCAAAATAGGTCCAGAGCGGTTAATTGGGTCTTTCATTTCGGAAAATGTCGGCTTGGATCTTAATCGAACAACAGTTGAGTTTTGTTCATCCTCCACTTGAGAGGGTGAATATTACCCTCATTTTTATTGGTTGGAATTGTGTGGATCTCATAATAAAGTGATGTCATGCTTATCAAAAAGTATATTGCACGGGTGAGACTTACATCATTTCAACCAATAAGAGGGAGCGTAATGTTCACCCTCTTTTAAGGAGAGTTAAAAAAATTGCACTCATCGAACAATAAAAGGTTCAAATTTATATGCGCTCAAATTCAATCAAAACCGTTCATATCTAAATAGACGACCAGATTCACCACTCGGCAACGCTGAATACTGCTCTGCGCCAGGGGTAGAGTGTCGGTTAATCCTAAAAGAGAGTAAAACAGTAAAAAAGGCGAAAGCATCGGGTTTTCGCTCGTGTCTTTTATAACGGGTGCAAAGAGAGAGAGCAAAGAATGATGAGAGAGAGACACAGAGAGAGAGAGGGAGAGAAAGAAGTGGCCTTGAATGGAGGTGGAGAATCAGCAGGCGAAGATGCAGATCAACAACACCACCACCACCACCACCACCAACAACAACAAAGTCTGTGATTCGAATTCGGATCCCGATCGTCCTTTGAGAGTGTACGCCGATGGGATCTACGATCTCTTCCACTTCGGCCATGCCCGCTCCCTCGAACAAGCTAAGAAATCGTACGTCTCTCTCTCTCTCTCTCTATGTATGTTTGTATGCGAAGACACATCAACATGTACGCACACGCATCTTCTCTCTGCTACGTTTTCCCCTCCTGTCAGTGTAGTAATTTTCTTATGGTAAAAAAGAAGTGTAGTAATTTGTTGGATTTGCTTTAATTTTGCGTTTTTCTTTATTTATTTATATGGAACTTAATCTACGTTCCTCTCAGTTGCTTGATGATGTTATATCTTGTTGTGTCTTTGTGGTCTGTGCGTTCTTCCGATCAGATTATCAGTTTGATTTCTGTCTGTGTAAATACAAAACATATAGGAGTATGAACTTTTTAAAAAAAGACTTGTCTTTTCGGGTTTTGTTCCTCGTACAAGGCGAAACTTTTTCAACTTTTGGTCAGCAATTTTATACCTTTTGGATTTCTCTCAATATCGAGACGAATGATGTAAAAATTTGAACCAAAAATGAAGGGAAACAACCAAAAAGAATAAAAAAGTCACAAATAAGTTTGGCCAAAGGGGCCTTGCTCTACTTTCCTTTTGGTTGCTTAATTATGTTATGTCTTTCTTTGTGTTTGTGCCTTTTTACGATTAGATTATCGGTTTGATTGTCAGATTCGTCTGTCTCTCTGTGTGAGTGTATATGTGTTGTACGTACTTATTCTACGTTCCTTTCAGTTGTTTGAAGATGCCATGTGTTTGTGTCTTTGTGGTTTGTGCTTTTTTAGGATCAGATTATCAGTTTGGGTTATGTTCGGGGCTTCTGTATTATTTGCTTGACGCTGCACAGAGATAGGAGTTTGTATGTGATTTTTCAAATGAGCTTCGAAGTTTTTCATTTCTTGGTTTTTTGAGTTGGCGGTTGAGGACGGTTTTTTTGGTAATCGGGAGTCGATCCCACCAACTGCAACCTTAGGTCATAGATGGACACACTGTAAAATGGAGCCCCTTTCCACCGCCATTTCACACAAGCTTCCCTTGCAGGCAAGGGAGGAACCAGGATTTTCTTTTAGGGGTACTGAATTTTAAAAGTTCAAGCATGAGCAACATATTAGTAGTAATTAATTAGGATGCAAAACTAAAATTCTCCCTGAAGGCAGAAAAATATAAACGACTTCAACTATAATACTTTGGGATAAGCGTTTATTCCTTTTTTTATTTGATTGGCAAATAGTAGAAGCCCAACTTATTGTCTTAAGACCCAAGCCACAAGCCACAAGTCATTATAACTTTTCCTCCATGAAATGAATTTTGGACCTTATAGAGGGGGTGCCAATATACTACAATCTTGATCCTACAATTTGTTGGGTGTCACCAGCAAAACAGGCACCCCCACCCCTAAGCACGGGTCCGCCCCGGCTTGCAGGGGAGGGTGGCCGAAAGATATTGCTACATAGGAGTCCAGGACGTATATTGGCAACTGTTTATAACTGTTTACTATTCTGATTTTGTCTATGCTGATTTTTTATGTGATTGACATGTGAAATGATTTATGAAACTGCGAGGTGCATGTAATTGTATCCTCCATATTTTGTTTTGGGATTTAGCATACAAGGAATTGTCTGCATTCTTGTGTGCTATTTCTCTTTGTATGTTGTTCCTTTACTATGCTCTGGATTCACGAAGTTTTTTTTTATCTTCCCTTTATGAATATAGGTTCCCAAATGCCTATTTACTGGTTGGATGCTGCAACGATGAAGTAACGCACAAGTTCAAGGGGAAAACTGTTATGAACGAATCTGAGCGTTACGAATCTCTTCGTCATTGCAAGTATGTTTTATTCGGGATTGTCTCATCTTCAATTCTGTTTCTAATTTTGTTTTGCTATTGAGCTAGGATTGTCTCATCTTCAATTTTGTCTTGTCTCGTGAATGGAGCTTTTGTTAGGATTTTCATCCTGCTAACAGAAGGCCCACACGAACACACGTGGGTTCACGCAAGTTATATTCTTCACTGGAACCTAGTTAGAAAAACATGTATTAGGGTGGATGCTGTGTTGATCTTAAGCGCTTAGGTCATTGTTGCTAATACTTTTATTGTTTGGCCCGTCGTTATTTAAATCTGTAATCATTTGTTTTCTTCTGGCAGGTGGGTTGATGAAGTTATTCCGGATGCACCATGGGTGATCAATCAAGAATTTCTTGACAAGCATAATATTGACTATGTGGCCCATGATTCTCTTCCGTAAGTACGATCACAACCCAAAACTACACTTTTTGCACCCGAAACTGACTCTGTGGTGGTTATGTTGGATTAGAGAAATATCGAAAGCCATTCTCATGTAAAGTTGGAAAACAAAGGATTCAATAGAGAAATAAAGGAACTGGAATTATCAATTGCATATAAATCATGATTGCAACAAGAACTGTACGTATTGACAATGGAAAATGTCAGATATTGGAAATTTGGAACACGAACTGTGGGAATTGAAATTGAGAAAGAAGAAGCATGACAATTGCTAGGGCAATTGGACTGTTGTTGTATGGGCAGGAACGCTTTTTCCTTTTCTGTTTCTTGCTGGCCAACATTAATGTTCCCGTCTTTTCTGTTGGTTGAATGGAGGCTATTACTGGACTATCTTCTTTGCTGCATCAAAGTTTCCCATGTGTATGGATATCAAACTTGAAGCTTTGTGTCAAGTTTGATTAAGTTACACACTTCTGCTTCATGGTCAATATGCCAAGTGTTCATCATGGTAGGCGGGTGCTACGGCTAAGGGTGGAGGAGGGGCTGGTGGTGGTGGGAGAAGGAGTGATGCTGATAAAATTGCGGGCAAGAGAAAAGGTCGGGGTATACTTAAGGAACTAAAATGAGGATGTGAAGTGTGTGTTTGTTGGTAGAACTAGGAGAAATAGAATTAGACATGAAGGACAAAAACAATTGAAGGTAAGGTTGGAGAAAATAGATGCAAACAACAAATAATGCTACTAGATTATTGTTAATGGAAATGCTAGGAGAAGGGGAAGACCTAAATTGTTATGGGATGCTGTGGTAAAAAATATATGTTGAATTAGTTTGACTACCTAGCTGTTGGCTGAGGGAAATGGTGAAAATAGGTTCATGGGTTGGGACACAAGGCTTAGCGTGGTTCGGTACCTTTCATATGTTAATTGTTGTTCTAAGTACAAGTGTGGTAGGTGTTGGTTTTTAAAGTTGAGGGGTTGTGCGTGTTGTCCAAGCTGGGTACGAGTGGCTAAAGTGAAGGTTCCCTAATTTTCATGTTATGCTATGTTGTTTCTTACTCTTTCCTTCTGTCAAATGTGTCCTTTTATGTTGTGAAGAACAGTGCATTCAATAAGATTTATCTAATCGTTGACTTTGTATGCATCAATTGCACAGTTATGCTGATGCTAGCGGAGCCGGGAAAGATGTCTATGAATTTGTAAGCTTGGCAGTTTTGTGCAAATTGTTGTCTCATGGATTGACTTTAAATGCCTCTACAGTTATGCTGATGCTAGCGGAGCTCTTTTTCAATTTTTTGTTCTCTTGCAAAAAGCTCTATAGTCTTTTCTTTTGCCATGTTCATATCATGCATTAATATTCCTCCTGCTGTAGGTTAAAGCTGTGGGAAAGTTCAAAGAAACCAAACGCACTAGTGGAATTTCTACTTCGGACATCATTATGAGGATTGTCAAAGATTACAACCAGTATGTGATGCGTAATCTGGACCGGGGCTACACAAGAAAAGAACTAGGTGTTAGCTACGTGAAGGTAATGTCTTTGGTTATTGATTTTATTTTGCATGTATAAAATTGTGGGGCCATTGTGGAATTTAACGGTATGGTATTTACTTTAGCGAAGACTGATTTTTGCTCTTTTTCATGTGCAGGAAAAGCGATTGAGGGTGAATATGAGACTCAAGAAATTGCAGGAAAAAGTTAAGGAACAACAAGAAAAGGTATTCTTAGTTTTTGGAAAGAATTTGTTGCTGATTCTAAACTCCACAATTAGTGTACTAGTTGATCTTTTGCTTCAGTAAAATGCATGTGAGGGTGTAAAGCAGGACTAAGATTGGGTCTTAGGTTCTGCTTCAAAGTATCGCAACGTGTCTGTGTCTGATCTTTTGAAAAAATGTTGTGTCCGTGTCCATGCTTCTTTAGCTAAGAATACCCAATGCCCCCCTGCTCTCTCTCTCTCTCTCTCAACTGGATCAATGACATGTCATTCAACGGTTGCGGACCCATATTTGTGAGAGAATAGGAGTGGTTCACATGGTCTGAAGACTCTGACCAGTAGTCAGACTATTTGAAAATTCTGGTGTTCTGATACAATATCTTTGTATTAGGGCCCGGTCTGATATGGTTTGGAAAGATATCAGAGCTATGTACATGAACCTGAGAGGAACAGTCCTCTCCCTTGGTGAACTGGCCGAAGGCCACTGTGTTGTGGTGGCACAACACCGAGCAACACCTACCGCCTATGCTGTCTAGTCTCCAGCTGCAAGACATTGAACTCCATTGGCACAAGCCAGGAGATATGGTGCACCTGAGTCAGCTTAGTTTTGTCGGTTGGCAAGGTTGGGATCAGCACTCGTGCTGCTGACGAGGTTTTTTGCTCCCACGAGGTGACTCGCGGTAAATGGGACAAGTCCATTTTAGAAAATTTGCACTTACTTGAGATCCCAAGGTGCTAGTTTCCATGTTACATGACCCTTCTTAACTATAAAGTAGAAGAGTTCTTTTGTAGAGATTTCCTATTTCTTGAGATCCCAAGGTTTTAGTACTCAGTACACGTGGACCCCCACTAGTGCCCGTCTATTCATCAAGGCTTATATATCAAGTGCAAGTGGCAGTATTGAGGAGGTACCTGTGATGGTCAACCTGCATTGCAGGCACAATGAGCAATGGAAGAGAATGTATGTTGGACACCAACCTTTGTATCAAATGTGTTCCCTTTTTTGTTAGACAAACATCAAACATGTTGCTATTGTTTGTTGTAGTTTTCGCAACCGTGGGTAACAACTTCTAAAATAATACCCTTCCGAAGTCCAAACAAAAGCTCTACGGTATTGTTGATAGCAGAAACATGGAAAAAGGGATGAGCCATCCTTAACCATGAATGATGTTTAAATGTCTTGGAAAAGAAGTAACGATTGTGAGTGTATTTGATGGCACCAGTTTATAATGAAAGTTGACATTGTTCTCCTATAAAAGGTCTTCCCTTTTGTTATGATTGTGTTTTCTGGTCCTATCATTCTCGTTCACGTAGAAACACAAGATGATTATCAAGATGGATGTGAACGATAATGGACATATTTGTGTTTCTTTGTCCATATCAAGGGTGGTTGTCTTGCCCTTGAACATGTTCTTAAACCAGATCAAACTAAGTCTTACGTCTCAGACTCTCAATCAATTGTGGTTGGCTACAAGAACCATTTTTTCCCAATCATTTTGTCAAAGGCTTTCTGGTTAGTTACATCAAACAAATGATTATAGTTTACTACTTATGAATATAGTTTAGGTCTTGATATTATCCCCCTAGCATTGTCATCCACAATGATTCTATATGCACATTCGTACTGCTTGTCTTACTGTTTCATTTTGGTCCTTCATTGTACATGACTCGAACCATCTTATTGTGTTTTCTCTCAACCTCGACTTATCTCCAATGGGTTCTTCTCCTATTATTTTAGAGCTGTTCTTTTTAAGTACTTTTTGCTCATCCTACTATACATGCATCTTAGCGTACTTATCTCAACTACACAAACATTTAATGTCTTTCTTTATTGCCCCAATTATTTCCCCCTAACGTACCAGTGGCCTTAGAGATTAGACTTTCAATTTCGTTAGTATCCATCATTTGCATTATCAACAATAAACAGGGGCAAACCCCCCCTGGGTTTGAAAATAAATTTAAATTTTATAAATTTTTGCAGAATTTGATTTTTCTGCATTGTCTGTACTGGATCATTGGTATGAAGTCAAAGTAAATGAAACTTAACTTAGATTTGTGAGTAAGTAGATAATATAGCTCAACCAATTAAAATGAACGAGGCACCGTTAAATGTTAGACCAAAATAAATATCTTTATTTTCTATAGTGGTTCGTATATAAAATGTTTTCATCAATTTCTGTGACTACTGAACTAAAATTTTGTAGCCAAATCCCCCTTCTTTTCTTTCTTTCTTTCTTTCTTTCTTTTTTTTTTTTTTTTTGAGTTAGCAGTGTTCCTTTTTGCTGCTACTTAGTATACATATTTGTACATTGCAGATTCAAACTGTTGCCAAAACTGCTGAGATGCATCGAAATGAGTGGGTGGAAAACGCTGACCGCTGGGTTGCTGGATTTCTCGAGATGTTTGAAGAAGGTTGCCATAAGATGGTAAGTAGCTTTGTGCATAATATGGACAGAATGTGATATTACGATGCTAGGAGTCCGTTATAGACTACATATTTCTCAAATTGTTCTTCAGAATTCATATTTTGTGTTGTTTGTATCAGGGAACAGCCATTAGGGACCGAATTCAAGAGCGGTTAATGGGGCAGCAAACGGGTGGGCTGCTGCAAAACGGCAATGAAGAAGACGAATACTACGATGACGACAGTGATGACTATTATGATGAAGAAGAAGAGTATTACGAGGAGGAGAAGAGCTAAAAGTGCTTTTCCATGCGCATTGTTAGGTGTTGACTTGTTCTTGGCAGTGATTCCTTGTGGGATGCGGGGATCGGTTTTTTTTTTTATTATTTAATTTTCCTCTGTTTTCTCTCTTCATTGTAAGAAAGTAAAGTGAAATTGTTGTGCTTGTAAGGGTGAACTTTTGTAGTATTGAAGTGTTGTAGGGTTATGATCCTCTATTACAGATATAGTTTGGGCGAGTTGAACACAAGACTTTGAATTCCATTGATTTCGTGACATCAAGACTTTTGATATACCCAGAGCTTGAAGATGGGGTATATCAAGCAAATGAAATGACAGAACGAAAGCTAAAATTTCTCTCCTTGTGGCTTGATTGATTCCGATAAATGTACGCAAAATTGACTCAAAACTAGCAAAAGTTCAAAAAAGACGAGAATAAGACAAAATGAAGTTAAGCCGATTCCTAATTATGAGATTCAGTGGTAATCAGCTTAATCGAACATCAATAGATATAGATTATAAAATAGAAGTTGAACTTTTAGATTATAAAATGGACAGTTTGATTTTGTGAATAATTTTAAAGCATAACTATCCATTTTATAAATCAAAACTAAAATTCTAAAACACCTTGTAGTTGTTTGGTCAATCTAATTTTTTGAATGCACCATTTTGCAGAACCTACAAGATATCCACGGTTTTCACTGCATGCGGAAGAAATTTAACATGTTATCGTAGATCCCTATAGCTCCTCCCACAGTCATTTCATACGCTTAAGGCGTGAGGGTGAGGTGACCCCAAAAATTGTTAGTAAGGAGAATTGAACCTGAGATCTTAGGACAAGACAAACACCTAAGTCTCGGGCCAAGACCACTTGTCTAACCTCAGGGTTCACATAACTGATCTTGCATGTTAGAGACTTGGAATACCTATTAAATAGAAAAACAAATAGGCGCAAATTTCTCTCCTCCAAAGCCAGCTAGGTTATATAGTTTTAGGACCATCTATCTTGTTTTTTTTTTTTTTTTTTTTATAAATTTTGATCGGCAAAGAAAGAACTTCATTAAACAGTACAAGAGATGAAAGGAAACTAGCAAGTGATGGATTAGGAACACATCCCAATTATGTCGTCACCCATTCCCGACCCATACACAGAAAAAGACCAGACTCCAAGAGAAGCATGAAAACCATGCAGAGTTGACAAGGAGCCAACCTTGGATTACAGGAATTACAGACTAAGCTAAACAAAAAAACAAAAAAAAACACCAAGGCCAAAACAACATGGACAAAGGTGGCCTGTGCTTTCCGAGGACAGCAGATTGTCCGACATAACATAGTATAATGGATGGATAAGCCACAGTACAAGTGCTTATCTGAATAGACCGATCGAACACTGAAAGCTAGCGCTTTGATTTGGGTGGCGCTTGGAATGTTACGGAAATTTGTTGATCTGACTCATGTATAGCGTTATAATTCATTGGTCGCGCAAATTTATCCGACCGGTATTGTTCTTCGTAAGGTAGTATTCCAGGGTTAATTTATTTTTCGAACGCGAATCAAATTTATCGCCATCCAGAAGAGAATATTTTGAAGTTACTATAATATAATCTATTTTTGAGAGTTTCGGATCGTTTATCCTAGCTCGTATCAAATTTGCAGACATGAAATTGCTTCGATCTCTTCTGATTTTTGTTGTTTGTTTATGGAGAGTTGTATTTATTTGGTGGGGGCTATCGATAGCATGTCATCAAAGATCGATGAACGTGTAGGGTACAAATTCTACCTTGATTTTTGTTTGTTTATGGAGAGTTTCGGATCGTTTATTTGTTTGTACGTACGTAATTAATTCCATCCATTCAAGATAGAATTTGTAGATTTTGAAAATCAATCATATATAGTATTTTTTTGTACGTAATTCCATCCATTCAAGGTAGAATTTGTAGATTTAGGCAATTTTTGGAAAAATTTATGTTTCCAAGTTGGGATTCTAATCGAAAATATATACTCTAAATTAATTAGCACGTGGTTTGGCTTTATAATTCGGGTTGGCTAATTTGCTTTCCTAGTTTTCTTAGAGAAATTCATTCTTTCTTTGCTTTATATTTTTTTGTACGTAATTCCATCCATTGAAGGTAGAATTTGTAGATTTAGGCAATTTTTTTGAAAAATTTATGTTTCCAAGTTGGGATTCTAAACCAATCTTCCGTGACCCTTGGATCAAACATGGACGGTCTAGATTTAGAAATGAAAGGCTAAGATTTAGGCAATTTTTGTACGTAATTCCATCTATTCAAGGTAGATTTTGTAGATTTTGAAAATCAATCATATATATATTTTTTTGGATCCGCAAAATCAATCATATATAATTAGTGCATTTTTAGGTAACGGAATTTCTTTTATTTTGGAAAGGCTAACTGCATGCAATAGGTCATCACTATATTCATTCTTTCCAAATATACTACCCGTAGATCTCAACAGTAGGAAAAATATATGTACCGATCCAAGGGTCCAAAATATACAGATTCAAAAACCGCTCTTCCATATTATATAGACATACTTAAAAACATATAATTGTGTTAGTTATCTCATGAGGTCAGTTGACCTATTTTTAATATAGGATGCAGAAGTTGACTTTTTGATGTTTACATATATTTATGGGAACTGATTTTAGCACTCCTTTTTTTGTTAATGTCGCTCCCTTTTGTGTCTTGATTAGATGATTTATTTCGTGAGAGAATGAGTGTGACATTAAATAGAACATATCTATAAAATATTAAAATTTGCTTATGATTTCCGGCTTCGAAGGCGGCCAAATCGGGGAAGAATTAATATTTATTTTCTTCGTTTTCTGTCACACATTATGATCGCATAACAACCATAAATTACTGGCGTAAAAAAAAAAAAAAACTATATTAGATTTTCTTCTTCGAAGTATTCTGAAATAAATGTCGACACTATTCCAACATATATAATTCTGATTATTGATCGAATCAAACTTGACTAACAATTAAACTAAACAAATCTCTAATTAAACACTTTAAAATTGAGTCTCCCCTTCTTCTTTCTTTATTTTTGTGAGTTACATATTTAATCATGACGAGCGGGCTTGTTACTAATTCTAGGGTTCCAACCACGACCGTGCTCTTTGTGTGTATGCTCGTGGTGGCGGTCCTTCCGGTAGTGGTGGTAGGACAGTGCTCGTGTGATTCGGATGAAGGAGGTAACAACAAGAGCGAAGCCCTGAGATATAAATTGGGAGCGTTTGTTTCAATCCTAGTGGCGGGTGCAATTGGGGTGTATCTTCCTATGGTTGCGAAAAGGGTACCGGCTCTAAGCCCGGAGATCGAATAACGCGTTCTTCGTAGTGAAGACTTTCGCAGCGGGTGTCATTCTTGCCACGGGCTGCGTTCACATCCTTCCCGACACATTCGAGAAATTGACGTCGCCCTGTCTTACAGGCGTAGTCTGGAATTTCCCTTGGGCCGGTTTCGTGCTCATGGTGGTGGCTATCTTCACTCTGATGCTTGATAACCTTGCCACTTCTTACTATTATACTCAATCCCAGGTCGCCAAGTCTAGCGCTGATCCTGTAGTGAATGTTGACGAGGAGAAAACCGGAGAACACGCCAATCAGGACGTCCCCGTTCACACCCACGCCACCCATGGACATTCTCATGGATCCGTAATGCTTTCCTCTGGATACGATGGCCCGGTTTCCAAAGAGCTCATTAGGTATCGGGTTATAGTTCAGGTAATTGAATTCCAAGCAACTTGTTATTGTTTGGCATTGCAAATTTAACTAGGCCGGTTGAATTATGTTCACTGACTCTCTCTCTCTCTCTCTCTTAAAAGGTTTTGGAACTGGGAATTGTGGTCCACTCTGTAATTATTGGATTAGCTTTGGGTGCTTCTGAGAGTCCAAGTTACATAAAGCCTCTTGTTGCAGCCCTATCGTTCCATCAATTCTTTGAGGGAGTGGGTCTTGGTGGATGCATTACCCAGGTAGGATGTTAAGGGTTAGTACGTTAATATTTAAGAGGGAGAGTAAGAAACCAACCACAATAGGTGGTGTTCGGTTAATCTCTTGCTAACTGTCTTTCACCTTTTGGGCCGTGTTTAGCATATGATTGTCAAGGGTTTGAGTATCAACATAGTTGGGATGCATGCCCTTGTTGTGATACCTTTTTGCCATGGTCAATCTCTTTAATCTTTGTAACACTTCAAAGATTAATAAAATTATCTTTTGCCTTCCAAAAAAAGGTGGTGTTCCTAGCTTGGTTGATTGCATTTCAACAATATATATATATATATATACAGTGCACTTCTAATGCGGATACCCGCATCCAAGTAAAGTGCGGACCTCCCCTTTCCCGATAGAATTTCGATGATCCGAGCCGCTCAATGTGTTCAGAACGTGATTTTAAGGGTACCCGCAAGAAATCAACAAAAAAAAAGACCGGGAAGGGCTTCATCCGAACAGTTTTTGTTTATTTTTTATTGAACAGTTCAAATAAAAACTGCTCAAATCAAGCCATTCCCGGTCATTTTTTTTGCCGATTTCTTGCGGGTACCCTTAAATCATGGCATTGTTTTTCTTTAATTCAATCGGAAAAGGGGAGAGATGGAGTGGTCCGCACTTTGCTTGGATGCGGGCATCCGCATTAGAATATATATATATATATATATATATATATATAAGTAATAAGTACATATAAGATGGTTATTTGAGTAAATTTCAAAAAGTATAGGTGGTGTTCGGTTAATCTCATGTTAACTGTCTCAACCAGATTTTGAATTCCTTGTGTTTTTGTAAAAGGGAAAAAAAATGAAGATATTGGATTCTAAGTTTCTAACTGATTTAAAACTTCACTTTTTAGTTTTTTCACCAAATAAATTAAAACTCAGTTTTCGCAGCTCTGGAGCTGGTAGCAAACAAGTTTTGCCATTTCTACCAAAATTTAAAATCTACAACCTAAAATATGTTTCCGCATCTATCAAATATCCCTAAAAATTATATTGTTGGTTTCATTCTAGGCAAAACTCAAGTGTGGTGCTATAACAATCATGGCATTGTTTTTCTCCCTCACAACGCCGGTTGAGATTGCGATCGGCATTGGAATAACTAATGTTTACAAGGAGAACAGCCCGACAGCTTTGATAGTAGAAGGTATGCTGAATGCAGCTGCGTCGGGGATCTTGATATACATGTCCCTCGTCAATCTTCTTGCTGCGGATTTCGAGAACCCGAGAATGCAAGCCAACATGAAGCTTCAAATGGTTGCATATGCTTCACTACTCTTCGGAGCTGGATGTATGTCTCTCATAGCTAAGTGGGCTTAATGCTTGGTTGGGTACGTTGCTTTGTAATTATTATGAAAGTAATGTATGTGGCTTTGGGTTCATTAATGGAAATTAAATAAAAATGAATCATACTCTTTAATGGAAAAATCACATTCCCACTCCAATCAATTCCAAAAAAATCAAATATATAATTATGACATCACATTCTCATTCCTCCTTAAGATAATTGTCATCTAAATTGAGCCTAAAGGAAAATGCAGGGAAGAGCTGAGGAAACTAAAAACAATTATCTTTTAATTAATGTTTCTATCTTCTGCTAAGAAATGGAAAATATCAAAATCTATTCCTCGAATAAGCCAATGGGAAGAAAAAAATTGCTAACGGGGGATTTATGGTTCCATTCCAAAAGAAAAAGAAATAAGCAAGGCTGACATAATTACATTTGGGCCTACATATATAGGGGTCAGTTCTACCCACACAAATTTTAACATAAATTATAACACTCACTCCATCTCAGCCATTGATTTCAATGACTAAGATTGAAACTTCACAAACACTCCTTGAAAATTCCACAATGTAGCAACAAAAATCCAAAACCTTTGCGTCCACACAAATTAAAGAAGCATTGCAAACCTCCAATTCAGCTGTAAAACTATAGAAGTTGAGAATGCGTTTGAATTGTATTCATTGTGCTTTCCGAGGACAGCAGATTGTCCGACATAACATAGTATAATGGATGGAGAAGCCACAGTACAAGTGCTTATCTGAATAGACCGATCGAACACTGAAAGCTAGCGCTTTGATTTGGGTGGCGCTTGGAATGTTACGGAAATTTGTTAACTCATGTATAGCGTTATAATTCATTGGTCGCGCAAATTTTATTCGACCGGTATTGTTCTTCGTAAGGTAGTATTCCAGGGTTAATTTATTTTTCAAACGCGAATCAAATTTATCGCCATCTAGAAGAGAATATTTTGAAGTTACTATATAATCTATTTTTGAGAGTTTCGGATCGTTTATCCTAGCTCGTATCAAATTTGCAGACATGAAATTGCTTCTCTTTTGATTTTTGTTGTTTGTTTTTGGAGAGTTGCATTTATTTGGTGGGGTCTATCGGTAGCATGTCATCAAAGATGAACGTGTAGGGTACATTGTTTGCTCAAAAATCTCCGATTAATTGAATATTGACAGCCATAAAATCGAGACATGCACATAATTGTTCTTAGCTTTGTTACGAATATGATGTCGTTCTCATTGTCCTATTAGTCTTTGTAACAGCTTCAGAGATTAATGAAAAATTCTTTTACTTTTACGTAAAAAAACCGGTTCCTAATTATTCTTTTTTTGTTGCTAGATTAACTCCAGACTGAATCAGTAAACCAAATGATAGTTGTAACGCCCCCATTTTCGGGTACGTTAAAAGGACGATATTATTGAAATATAAATGGAGTCTGGCTCATTATTACATCATAACTCCCACAAGAGTTCAATATTTACACAAAGGATGGGGTTCTAGGGTTCCTAACAACAGCTCCGTCAGCTCCTCCATCCTAGCCAGCTCCTCAGCTCCAAAAGCCTCCAAAGTGTACTGTTCATCTTGATCATCTACAAAGTCTGACACATTATACCAGCGTCGCCACCGATATAATATGTCAG
>JAOTQK010000004.1:1635936-1658003 GCA_025642025.1 Rhododendron ferrugineum
GAAAGGAATAGAAAAATGCATAAAGGCCTCATTTTCGAAACACGCTTCCGGCCTCCGAAAGTCTTGAGCCGGCCCTGAAATCGAGATCTATAAAACAAGATCTATATTTGATATAAAATTTATTACCACTTTAAAGATATAACTAGTTTTTTAATCCAATTAGAATAGAACTGAGACAAGTAAATTAGGACGGAAGGAGTATAAAATGAACCCAATATATCCTAACTTGAGCTCGTTTAGTAACTTAGCAAACCGAGCTCAACGAGTTCTTACCGAGTCAAGTCTCGAATTGCTCGCGAGCTGTTCGTTTCGTTTTTAGCCCAATCTTTGATTCGTTATACTCCGTATAAGTATATCCGTAAGCTCTGACATAAAAATCTTTTGGCGGCCCTAGGCACTGATTTCTCGATCACGGGCTCAATAGCCACCATTACACGTCAATCACCACCGCGTTTTTCAATTCTCTTGTCCTCGTTAGTTGAAAATCAAGGCATCTTTTTGTTTGGTTTTTTTCGCAAAAAGTTGTTAAAATGTCGCGTCCAGCTAGCTATAGCTAGCTCAACACAACTTTTTTTGGTTTCAGATAAGGGTGGGCGGGAAAGACCAGCGTAGTTGACCCCTCGGGCATGACAATAGGAGAACCCATCCGTCGTAAAATGTTTGGACTTAAGCCATAGCTGACCCGATTGGAGAGAAAACATTTGTCAATCAACAAATCGCGGAATCCATCACCAGGACCTCACCGAAATACAAGTTCAACATGAGGCCCGTATAACAGCAATCTGTTCCCAAATCTTAACCCAAGAGAGGTTGGTTTTTTTCGCAAAAAGTTGTTAAAATGTCGCGTCCAGCTAGCTAGCTCAAAATATCTTTTTTTGGTTTCGGAAAATGGTGGGCGGAGAAGACCAACCTAGTTGACCCCTCGGGCATGACGATAGGAGAACCCACCCGTCATAAAATGTTTGGATTTAAGCTATAGCTGACCCGACTGGAGAGGAAACATTTGTCAATCACCAAATCGCGGAATTCGTTACCAGGACCTCACCGAAATACAAGTTCAACATGAGGCCCGTATAACAACAATCTGGTCCCAAATCTAAACCCAAGAGCTGTCGAAGAAGGGAAGGTTCTTTGCCCGCTGCCTCAGCCACTTGGACTACCACGTCGGTGGTAGCTAGCTCAACTTGTTTTCGAGCAATGAATCAGTTTATCCATTGATATCTCATATGGGTTTGTGGTGTCCCTTGAGTCAATGAATCATGACAAATCTCTCTCTCTCTCTCTCTCTCTCTCTCTCTCTCTCTCTCTCTCTCTCTCTCTCTCTCATCCGTGTGGAGCTGGGGATGCCCTGATTCAGGCCCCAAATCCATAAAGGGGAATCCTTTCCTTCCTACTTATTAAATTTGGCACTCTCATTTGTCTGTTTTTCATTTCAAATCCATTCATCCAATCAAGACTTTGTTTTAGTTTTGAATAAAGAGAAACAAAGTATGAATGAGAAAGAGTAGTGTTTGTAATTAATTTAAGTTAAAAGTAGCAAAACCACATGTTATTATGTGTTTAAGTTGTGGAGTGGAGGGAAAAATATTAGTTGTTCCTCAAGTACCGACACATAGTGCCGGAGGCTTTTTCAACCCACATCAGTGTGGATTTCATCACCAAGTTTGCGGTGGACAAGGCCATTGGAGCACCGCGTGAAGGTTTTCCTATAGCACTGAATAATCACTCCTTTTTAGAAGTTAATTAAGTTCCACTGTTTTTCTTTTTGCCGACATCAATCTTTGTCTTGTAAGGGAAAAGGTTTTGTCAAGAAAAATGCCACAAAGAAAAGTATCCGAGCAATAATATATGGAAAATTCTAAAATCAGTCTAATGGGCTGACAATAGTAAGTATGTGAATGTGTATTAAAGGGTGTATATAGTACATAGAAATACGTACATAGTACATAGAAATACGCGTATTTTCTTTGTCTTCTAATGTGTTTATCATCAGTCCAGTGAGCTGACAATAGCAAGACCGAAAATATAACAACCTTGATTTTTTTTTAAACTTAATTATATATACCACCTTGATAGAACAAGAAATTGTATACAGCAAGATCAAAGCTTTACCCACAAAAGTTGGGGCCCTTTATTTTTTCATTTTTTTAGAAATTAAAACAGGAGTGCATGCATCATAACATGTGTGATGGAGAAAGAACCCGGGACACCATGTGGCGATGTCACAAGAATATTGAATAATTTTTCATATGTGCTAGATTTCTTATAATGGTCCAACGATCGCCAACCTAGAAACTAGTACACCATAAGAACTAATCTTGGGTAGCTTAAGTAATCGATATAAGAACAAGTCTAATATTTCCCCTCATGTACCTGCAGCTCAATACGCGAAGATACGCATGTGATTGAGGAGGTGAGAGCATTTACTCATGTGAAGACTTGACCACACGAGGGTGAGGCTACAGAAGACATAACTCTGATACCATGTTAGAATCAACTAAATTTGAATTACTTGTTAACAATGTTCGGCTAAATAAGCCAAGTGGCTTATTTTTTTGTCTTTATTCAAAAAAAAATTCGTATTTGTTAGTTTTGCGTCAATTTTTTGGAAATTATTGCATCTCCATGACAAGAGGAATCTACAAAGTAAAAAATTTCGATCGAAACCTAATTTTTTTGAATAAAGACAAAAATAAGCCAATAAACCAATTTTTTCGTCTTTATTCAAATAAAATTGGATTTCGATCATAATTTTTATTTTTTAGATTTCTCTCGTCATGGAGATGTAATGATCCCCAAAAAATTGACGCAAAACTAACAAATATGAAAAAAATTTGAATAAGGACAAAAAAATAAGCTCACTTAACTTATTTAGCCGAATGGAGTTACGTTTAGCGAAATGATTGATCCCCACTTTCTCTATATATAAGAAGAAGAGGTGGGTTATATGGATTCATAACTAGCTAGGCCTAGAGAGAGGTGCAACTAGATTTTCAACCATGGGGAAGTATAGTACTTTGCCAACAAGTCTCTTAATCTTCCTCCTCCTCAATTTGGGAACCTTGCTCTCTACTCTTGCTTGCCCTACCTGTCCATACCAAACTCCTCCTAAACTACCACCCAAACACCTAGCTCCTCCTCCCAAAGTCATCCCTAAACCACCACCTAAAGTAAAGCCACCACCATCTCCCCATAAGCCTCCAAAACCACACACCCCACCATACGTACCCAAACCGCCCGTCATAACACCACCACCGTACATACCGAAGCCACCTGTCGTAACACCACCGCCATACGTACCCAAGCCGCCTGTCGTAAAGCCGCCTTACATTCCAAAACCTCCCCCGAAAAAGCCACCACCACTTCCGCCCATCGTAAAACCACCTTACATACCAAAACCTCCCGTAGTAAAACCACCACCACTCCCACCAATCGTGAAACCGCCTTTCGTGCCAAAACCTCCCATAGTAAAACCACCACCACTTCCACCCATTGTTAAGCCACCAACGCCGCCGATATTCGTTCCAAACCCGCCTCCCCCGGTAGAAACGCCATGTCCTCCTCCACCGCCACTACCAGTGCCATTTCCACCAGTACCTCCTCCTAAGGGACCAGATGGGCAAACATGCCCCATTGACACCCTGAAACTAGGGGCTTGTGTGGACTTACTTGGGGGCCTGCTTCATATTGGAATTGGAAGCAGTAGTGTTAAGGACACGTGTTGTCCTGTGATTGAGGGACTGGTGGACTTGGATGCAGCTATCTGCCTTTGCACCACCATTAAAGCCAAGCTCCTCAATATTAACATCATCATTCCCATTGCCCTTCAAGTCCTTATAGACTGTGGCAAGACCCCTCCCGAAGGTTTCCAATGTGCTTAGATCCTGCCCGCATAATCCTTAAAGAGAGAAGGGAAAGGAAAATTTACGTACGTACGCTATAGAATATTCTCTCCTCGGGTCTGTTCGCTTTCATGACTTGGTCGCCGGGTATCCTGAAACCTCGATCTTTTCGATCTTGCGGCCGCAAGAGTGTGAACAAAGTAGCTTGTGTCATCAGTATTGTTGTTATTATCCTTTTAGCACAATTTATGTTTTCATAAAGAAGATCTACTTATGGTGAAATTCGAAATATCGACCTTCGAAATAAGGATTCTGATCAACTGAGCAACATCTAGTTGATTAGTTTGCGTCTTTGTGTGTTCTTCATCTCGATCGTACGAAATGTATTAATCCATTTTCTGTTTTGAGTTGTTTTGTTTCGTCAAAACTAGACCTATTGAAAAGAGCTACGAAGTAATGTACTTGAGTT
This sequence comes from Rhododendron ferrugineum, assembly GCA_025642025.1. Classification (NCBI taxonomy): domain Eukaryota; kingdom Viridiplantae; phylum Streptophyta; class Magnoliopsida; order Ericales; family Ericaceae; genus Rhododendron; species Rhododendron ferrugineum. Next base: position 1,640,248 of record JAOTQK010000004.1, read on the forward strand.
TTATGTGTTTAAGTTATGTTTGGATCTGGAATAATCAGTGTCGGCTCTGATGTTTGTGGTGCTCAAACCCGACCCCAAACTTGATTGTCCACTTACTATTAAGTCATAGAAAATAAAAGGGCATATAAGTATATATAAATAAATAAAATCAAGGTCATATTGGGTTTACAATTTTTTTTTCGTTGCCCCATGGTGGGGGGTTGCCCAGCCTGTTGTCTTGTGGGGGCTTGCCCCGGGGCCGGCTCTGGGAATGCTAGAAGGTCAATGAAGTGAAAGTGTTTCAATTTCTGGCCTTCAATATGATCAGCGTTCCATAATTGGTCCCTCCATATTTCCTGATTGGGCGGATAACACAAATGGTGCCTAAAGTTTCCTTATTTTGCGAATTCGGTCCATTCTCCTTCAATTGACATGTTGAGAAACATTAGGGAGTGGTAATGTAATTTCTTTTCTGCATTTCTTTCTCAACAAATGAAACAATTTAATTAAAATTCTGAAAGGAAGAACTGGATATTGATATGCGAATTCCATATGCTATATATGGTTGTAGACTTGCAGTCTTTCACTGCAACAATTCTCTGTATCTATTATCTTCTGTACCGGCACATTGTCGGCCATTGAATTACGTAAAAATCTTTAGAGACGAGAAGACTACTTATAATTAAAAAAAAAAAAAGTGAAAAAAATTAAATGAAGACCAAAATATTTGGCTTACTTATTAAGCCAAAAAAAGGCCAACAATCCCAAACATTAGAGCCACGTGGGGTATGTCCGGTCGTTTCCTCTAGGATCTCAGAATTAGTCGAGGTGCAAGGCAAGCTGGCCCGAATATCCGGTTATCAAAACAAAAATAACCATTTAAGCAAAGTCCAGTTGACCGTGTTTGATATAAGCCGTTAAACAGGGGTAGAAGAGGTATGAATTTAAAGTGTTCCCATAATTAATACATATAGTTGAATGTAATTGATGGTAATGTATTGACTACATTGGGACTTACAAGACTTACCTCATTAATTATAACCAAAACACTGCCCCAGGGCACCAATTAGCATTTGCCTATAATCCAATGACTGAAAATGCACGAAAATACCGACAAATATGAATATGTAGAATTTGAGTTATTAACATACACCGTCTACTCAGTTTATCACTACAAGCCAAACATCATGAAATGCAGAAATATACGTTGAAACAAACGGAGCCTAAATGTCTTACGCATTTGTAGCACAACTTCAGAATTTTCAGAAACAAACGAATATAATTGGAGATAACAACTATTCCAAGACAGGGCCAATAGTACACAGAGGGACGATTGATAAAAACGCCGAATCCCAGACCCACCATGCTCCTCCAAGTAAACGTAAATACAAATTAAGAGACGATTGATAAAAACGCCGAATCCCAGACCCGGCTAGAGCCCTGCAAATCCGTCCTTGCGATTAGAATTAGTGGGCTAGACATTCTTTCTTCTGTTGAACTCGTCAATTAGGTAACCCGTGATAAAAATTAGGTCAATCAAAAATCGGTAGTCAAGCATCCATGTTAGATTAATTTCATGGTATATTCCTGAATTCTTACTAGCCGTTTGTATTTTCTCAAGACAAATATCTAATTCCATCAAATAGTTGCCGACGTACAATCAAATGTGATTATCTATATGGATGGAAAACTTGACGAGGCTACAAAATGAATGGTTTCAATTGCTTGTGGGCAATGTATCGATTTCACAGTATATTCCTGAACATAGGCAATGTTTTAAAAGTCGCTAGACGCTAGTCAGGCGGTCAGCCACCTTCGAGCTTCGAGGCCTATTAATCGGCAATTAATTGACCCATAGCAATTAGTAATCGGCAATTAACCGGCGCATAGCAATTTGTCAGATCTAGACCCCGCAAGCGATTTTTTAGAACACTGTGGGTGGACTGGGAGAAAGAAAGAGGGAGAGGAGGGGATAATAAAAAGGGAAACCACAGCCATACGTTAAGCCAGGGGCTATCAAAAATCTTATCCTCTTTTTTCTAGATTTTTTCTGCATTCACTCATATTTGGTCTCAGATGATATGATATGTTGATTCCTGCTGACCTCTCCCTCCTCTCTCACCCACATTTTCCACCACTCACTATTCTGATTTATTTTATGTTTTCCTACAATATAAGCTGTAACTGAGCTGCTGCTGCTTCTGCTGCTGCTTAGGAAAAGGCTTTCATGGCATCAGCTTATGCTCTCTCCCTGGTCAGTTCATCTCCCCCCTCTCAGTTACTCATACCCAGTCGTAAAATCCTTCTTCGTTTATGCATTGTTTGAGAATAAGTCTAACCGAACAGGAATTAAACCGAAGTAACGTAGTTAAGAATCGACACATCAACGAATCAAGGCCGACCCAGTCGGTTATTGATATGCTGGAGCAGGCTTTGGATTTCTGATATGTCGATTCTAAACCAGTTGCTTTGATTTAGTTCTTGATCTGTCTGTCTGTATGCTCTTGAAGAGTTCAAATCCTCTGGACTCAAATTTTTCACTGCTAGTGCCCGAGTCCATTTTCGGCCATTGAATCACTTGAGAAAATTGTGTTTGGAAATTGGAGCACTTGAGAATGGCCGAAGAACTGGGGTTTTTGGCCGTCAGGTCACCTGAGTATGACCGAAAAATGCAATTCTCAGGTGATTCAATGGACGACAATGCACTGGGATCCCGATACAGGTAAAATTCGGTACGGGGGATTTGAGGGGCTCATGAATCCGATATATAAAGGCCTAAATACGTGAATAGGTGTATAACAATGAGAACTGATGCTTTCAATGAATATGCAGACCAACAGTAGAGGACTTTCTGAATTGAATGGCCTCCGCAGCTCATCCGCCTCTCTCCCCTTCGGTAATGGGAAAACCTCCCGAGATTTTATCTCTCGCGTAGCCTACCAAACCTCTGTTGTGAATGTGAGTGCAGTACTACTCTACTCTTTTCCATTCTCCCTTCTTGTAGCATGCATGCATGCACGCAATGTTTCACACACCACACACAAACTTTCTAAGTACATTCCGCCCACCAATCAGCAACATACAATGTTGACTTGGAAGCTAATTAAGCATGAAGGCTTTAATTGTCACTCGTGATTGCGTAGGGATGCGACGGGTAGGGTTTGGGTATGGGGCCGGAGTGTCTGCACCTGCTTAACCCCTTCCCACAACCCACCATGCCCGAGCAATAAAAACCAACTCCACTTGCAGGAAACAATATTTCAGAATTCAGAAAGATAATACAGTAAAGTTGATGCACAATATCAATTGGTTAAACAGTTGAAGCTTCTCATTTGAGGTAGACTACGGAAAGTAATATCAGATCAAGACCAACCTATGGAGTACACACAATCCTAACATATTTATCCGAAAGCACAGGAATGTGACAATAAAAATATGTAGGCAAATTTGTACTTCAGATATAATCAGGTTGAGTCAGGTGGATGACGGCTTCACTTAGACCCTACAAGACCCCTTATGGATAGTACATTGTAGTCCTAAACTCACCGAACCCGTCCTGTTAGGGTCAGGTTGGCGGGACCTGTCAGGTCTGGGTCATTTTCCCATCCCTACTCATGAATGCTACCACATTGCTGGCTCTTGTTGTTTCCACTGCTATCAGTACCAAAACATTAACTTCATAGAAACTAAAGCATCTATTCATAATGTCATAACCAGAGAAAACGTTTGATGCCACATAATTGCATTTGCATTTCTCAAGCTAACGTGATGAAATATTCGGGAATTCTGAAAGCAAGAAGAGAAAAGTAAGGTAGCATTGGCTGAGGTCGTCAATTGCCAGTTTGTTTGTTCAATATCAAAACAAAATGATCCTTCTCCCCCTTCCCTTTTCTTTTTGTCAGAAAATTTGTCGTATTCCTTTTTTACAAGGCCAAGGACAGTTAAGATTTGATACATAGAGATGCTTTGAAACAAATGATAACAAGGAATGACATGTTCAAATTCAAAATAACTCATGATCATCAATTTGCGGCACAAGACGGCTATGTAGCTGCACTTATGTGCGGTGAGGTTGTGGATTCATCTTTTATGGAGCAAGTTGAGACCCTTGTTGATAAGTTTGGTGGGTCGGTGTATAATATCAGGTCTCAACTTCACTCTGCCATCCTCTGCGAATAGCCCAATATCAAAGGAGGAAAAGGCGATTGAGAATGGGAAATTGAAAGGAGATGGCCTATCCGAAGTCATAAGTTTTAATCCTTGTATGGCACAATGAATTTCCTTTATGCCACCTCTTTCATGTAGTTAGAACTTTAAGCCAAAAAACTTCTGAGAAATATTAAGAAATAGGATAAAAGATGTTTGGTATCACAAACTTCAACTGGGAAAGTGGCAATCCCTTGTGCTTATTTGTTGTTACGCATAATGGGTGGTCCAAAGAAGATGAAGAAGAAGTGCATATGTGTGCGTGGTTGCGATGATGATGGGATGATGTTGATGTATATGCGTGTAGGTAAGCCAGAAGAACAGGTTAGTGGTGACTGCAAAGCTGAAGGTGGCGATCAATGGGTTCGGTCGGATTGGAAGGAACTTCTTGAGGTGCTGGCATGGAAGGAAGGACTCCCCTCTCGACGTCTTGGTCATTAACGACACCGGCGGTGTCAAGCAGGCCTCCCACCTCCTCAAGTACGACTCTACCCTCGGCATCTTTGACGCAGACGTCAAGCCTGTCGGCGATGATGCCATCTCTGTCGATGGCAAGATCATCAAGGTCGCCTCCAATCGCAACCCTATCAACCTCCCCTGGAAGTAAGTTCCCAGCACTTATCCATAGACAAATTAGCAAGTTTGCTATTAGTGACTCACGGTTGTATGTGTTTTCCACCCTGCTGTATGAAAAACGTGCAGGGATTTCGACATTGATCTAGTGATCGAAGGAACAGGTGTGTTCGTCGACCGGGACGGAGCAGGGAAGCATTTACAAGCGGGGGCAAAGAAGGTGCTCATCACCGCTCCCGGAAAGGGCGATATACCCACCTACGTGGTCGGTGTTAATGCGGAACTATACGACCCAGCTGAGACCATCATCAGCAATGCCTCTTGTACCACCAATTGCCTTGCTCCCTTCGTCAAGGTCCTTGACCAGAAGTTTGGTAATTACCCATGAACTTATTAATTCTCTCATTTACCTGCTGTGAGTATATCAGATTTCATACTGCCTGTCTGGTAATGCGTATGGGATTAGGTATCATAAAGGGTACCATGACAACCACACATTCCTACACTGGAGACCAGAGGCTTCTTGACGCAAGCCACAGGGACCTTAGACGTGCGAGAGCAGCAGCTCTCAACATAGTACCGACATCAACAGGTGCTGCGAAGGCAGTGGCTCTTGTCCTTCCCAGCCTCAAGGGGAAGCTCAATGGGATCGCCCTCCGTGTCCCCACGCCAAACGTCTCAGTCGTGGACCTCGTCGTCCAGGTATCCAAGAAGACATTCGCAGAGGAGGTGAATGAAGCATTCAGAGAGAGCGCTTCGAAGGAGCTCAAAGGCATCCTCTCTGTTTGCGATGAGCCGCTGGTTTCTATGGACTTCAGGTGCACAGATGTGTCATCGACAGTAGACTCATCGCTAACCATGGTTATGGGAGACGACATGGTCAAGGTGATTGCTTGGTATGACAATGAGTGGGGTTACTCGCAGAGGGTGGTTGATCTTGCAGACATCGTCGCCAACAACTGGAAGTAGAAGTAGTACTACTGCTACTTCTATTCTATCACAACAACTGGAAGTAGAAGTAGTACTACTGCTACTACTTTTCTATCAACTATTTATAATTTAGTAACAACATTTTTCATTATTTTACTCCCCATGTTTTCTTGTAGATCTATTTTTGTTGGAAATTGTAATGAGAATGTATAATGTGAAACGTTTTTCATCATCCTGAAATTTCAGTTTCTAAATAAGAGGTTATTAATTGAGCCCGGCGATATTAATTCCCCTTCCGATGTGATCCAGAGCTGTTTGTCACAACGTAACAACAATTTGAACGTCAAGTATCAAACCTCACAACTTTGCAGGGACATAAGACATTTTTTACAAAATTAAGACCCTCAATTACAGCTTCAAATCTTGGAATATATCACTATATCAGAAGCTTTCGACTGGCCTAATAAAACTATACTGAAACATGCCACGATTACAGGAGGCCAACATTAGCATTTGTCTAGAAACAGCTGAAATGAAGGATGCATAAACAAGCATGCTATATCGAAAACTTCACAATTCCAAACAAAAAGGAATTCAGAAATTACAGGGTCCCAAACATTTAAATGCAGAATGTGTGTGTGTGTGTGTGTGTCAGTGTTTGTGTAGGGTTCTCCTCAAAACTAAATACAGCAGATTCACGTCATCCTAGCACTGGAAATAGATATCATACTGATATTGGATCACCAGAAAGACAATAAATACCATCATCAATCCACTTCAGGGAATTCTCAACTCGCTCTAATCCAATGGAATCTAACAAGTTTCAACAACCCATTCCATAATACAGTTGCTACAATTGTCTACTAACAGATAACTTTAGATTTTCACTTCAGCATACGATTTGCAGGACACAAAAGCCACATCACCAGGTGATTTAGATCTTTCATCACTTGAGCAAGATCGTATCGATTGTATCTAAGCAATTCATTTCACATTTTCTTATTTCTAGCATCCACAGTACACATGCTTTCAGGAAATGTATAATCAAGAAACAAAATTGACATTTTGTTAGCTTTGATTATCAGGTCAAACTGCTTGCAAGGGAATTTCAAATGACATCTCATCATATCTCATTGCGACAAGATTTAAGAACAGGAATCCGAAGACAGTGACCCTAAATTCATCACTTACTTCCTTTGGACAACATTTTAGATGGGTCGACGGTACTATTACATTCCTTCATATCCTCACTAGGGCTGGCTAACGCAACTGAGATACTACTGGCATATTTCTTGACTCTCAAGGAGATTAGAATGCTCGATAAAATTCCAAGAAGGGGAAAGAGGTATGACCAAACCTTGGATTTCTTAGACCCAGATGCCGAAGCTACAGCGGCACCAGCGAGGCTGCCAATTGCTGTATTTTGCAAAATCATGGGCAGGCAACCAATTACAGTAGGGAGGAGGAAGTCTACAATGAATCCCACGCCAGTAGCAGCCAAGGCGTAATTTATAATGTAGGAAGGTATGGGCGAGAACCGAGCAAGAAGAACAAATCTCCAGCCATCTTGTTCAACACCCTTGGAAAGCACATGAAAGTACTTATTTCTATGGGCCCACTCCATTGCTGAACTTGAACTCCTAAATACAAATCTGAAAAAAAGAAATTGATGTTATGGTAGTTCCAAATACAATGAACTTTGAAGGACTAGCTCATCCTACTTGATTTTATACAGGACTATAAAAGAAGGTACTAAAGCACTATGTTATATATCAGGAATTAGCACCTGGTTCTGAGATGTCTTCACACATCAGACATCCCTAAACTCTTTTGCCTTATTACGATACGTATCTAAAAGAAGGGCCCAGGTCATAGGCATGACGTGAACATTTAAAAAACAACTATATTTGATAGCAACATACCCCGATGTAGATAGTTTTATTAATCGTCAACCAACAATCACAATAGAGATAATGAATCGAAGTGTGGAACTACAAATTGCATCTGAACTATTTTGGCACCCAAACTTAGACCGCAAAAACATGACAAGCAAAACACCCAAAGGCCTAGTTAGCAAGCATCCAATCAAACAGCCAAAGAAACAAAATAATCGACAAAAAAGAGTAAAAATTGCAATCCTACCCAGCTAGCCCAAACCCTAAGGCCTAAACCAAGTAGATAAGACAAACCACTTGCTCAAGGCAGTAATCAGAAGTTCAAACCTAGCTTGTTAAAACTATCTATGTTTCTATACTTGAAGCATTTTTGTTATTACAGACTAGGGGAGTACTAGACTAGTAAATCAGATGAAATGCTGAAATGTGGCAATCACGGCTGACCGGCCATGTTCTACATTTCAAAAACAGATCTAGGGTTTTGACAAAAATGCATTCTATTTAAGTTCAGGAGACAATTTTGGGACGGAGGTAATACTACTAGCTTTTTTGATAACTCCGAGCCATCTTACAAGCACCTCGATTAAACATGTATACAACCAATTCCAAACAGAGCGAGCTACAAAAATACATCGTTCTGACAAAAATGCATTCTAGTTAAGTTCACGTGACAGTTTTGGGACGGAGTTAGTACTAGTAGCATTTCTGATAACTCCAGTGTCAGGCCAGCTTACGCGCACCTCGATTAAACATGTATACAACAAATTGAAAACGGTGTTAGCTCAGAAAGAGAGATATATATATCTACCTGCCGATCCAGAAGGAGAGGGAGGCGCCGAGGAGCTTAGCTGAGAAGACGCAGAGGACGGCGGGGAAGAATCCAAAGAGGAGAGAAGCACCTGCTTCAAAGAACACAGCGTAAGGGAGGCACAGAGCTAGAGTGAGGGTGTGGAGCCCTACGTAGGCAGGAATCGCCCATATCCCCAGCCGATCCGACATCTGTCGTGACCATTCCAACGCCGCCTCTTTGTCCCATTCCCGTTGCTTGCTCGCCGCCGCTATCAGTGCCCCGATTATCGCCACTACGGCTAGTGCAATCAGGCTCCCTTTCCCCATTTCTGTGTGTGGGAGATGGAATTTTCTGGAGAGAGAGAGAGAGAGAGGGTATGAACTGGAGCAAGTGTCGTACCCGCGAAAATTATCCGGATGTAGTGGGCCTTAACCCGTGTATAATGGAAAGAATAAAGCCCAATGGTCTTTCTGGGCCTACATGTATACATATGTACCTTATAGAAAGGTACTCGAAGGGCTGCAAACGAGCCGAGTCGGGCTTTGAAATGTTCGAGTTTGGTTCGTTCAAAACTGTCCTAGCTCGAGTCAACCCTAAGTAATCGAGCTCGAGCTCAACACGTTTAGCATTGAGGTGCGGTTCATTTATGAAACCGAGGCTTTACAAATGAGCCGCATTACAACTAACTTGAGCGCGGTTCGGTTACTAAACGAACTTAACACTCGAGCTCAAGTCGTTTTCTAAAGAGTTTAGCCTAGCAGCTCGGAAGTTTGTAATAACAATCGGAGACCTATCTGATTGTTACTAGGAGTATTGTTTTTTCTTATCGGCAAATTAAGTAACATTTTATAAATAAAAAACTCGACAAATGGTACATCAAGTGGCAGAGTGCAAATGGAGAAGTGCTGCTTAATGCCAGTGAAGTCACCTAGAGCCCTGCTGCGGGCGGCGGCGATGGTGCACACAGTTTGGCTTTGGGGCATATGTACATGCCCTCTTCTTCACTTGCGTAGTCGGCCTTTGCTTCAGCTTCCATGGCAAGTTGTGGCCCCTCCTGTGGAGACGCTGGAGGTTTTGATCTCTTTGGAACCCTGTGTGACACACCTTGCAAATGTCGCCGTCCGAGTCATTGGTTAAAGGCCACCACCTCTGCATCTGGTCCTGGAACTGGAAAATTGTACCCCCAACGCAAGGAACAAAAATCATGGTTGTTACTCTGGGTATTTCAATACTAATTTGCAATTGGAAAACCACCACTCAATCATTTTCTTAGGAATTTATACCTAGTTGTGAATTGTGCAGCAAATGGCGCCAGAGAGTAAGGTTGCACAAACCATATATAAGAGCATCTCCGGCTTTGACCCAAATTTTGATCCAAATTGGGTCAGACTAACTCCAATGGTTAAATATCTCTTACCCAAATTTATGTTTTTTTATGCTTTCGAGAGTATTTCCCAACATCTCCTTTCATTCAAAATGTAAGAGACAAAAATTTCGTAGTTTTGCGTTGAAAGAAAATTACCTTCTCCTTTTTTCCAATTCCACTTCTTTGCCTTTTTTTGCTTGGCTAAGAAAACCACAAAATTTGCTCACTAATCTTTGAATTTTCAACCACTGTTTCGATAAAGAAACAGCGGTTCGATTGTTTTTGGCTTCCTAGTTCCTACTAATATAATTTCTACTTCATGAGTTTGTTCCAGACCACTGTTTCGATAAAGAAACAGCGGTTCGATTGTTTTTGGCTTCCTAGTCCCTACTAATATAATTTCTACTTTATGAGTTTGTTCCAGACTGATAGAATCCTCAAAAATTCCATACTCATCCATTGAGCAAATAGGAAACCCACGTCTGTTGGTTGAGAGAAAGAGAAATGGGAGGTGACGAGAAGAGCAGCATCAGCAAGCTCTCGGCATGATAAGGGTTTTATTATCAAAGAGAAGCAAGAGCCTTTGGAAAGGAGAAAGAGCTGTTGGAAAATGGGGAGAGGCTTGGGTTGTTACAGATTTGGGCAAAGGAATGAGTAAAACCCGAAATGAGGAAGAATTTGGGTAAAGGATTGGACATGGATTTTCGTGATTTTTGCCCATAATTTCCCAATTTGTCAAATGAGGGATGAACGCTAAACACAGACGTATGACTTGTGGTTTTTTTTTCTCCCTAAACACAGTTAGGCTTTTTGGGCTAAGCTTCCCTAAGATTTTTGGACTATTTCTTGTTTTGTTCTTATTCAATTTTTTTTTCGCGTTTGTTAGTTTTGCACCCTTTTATCTTAGATATTTCAAAAGAAATTTGGCTAAAAGACGTAATTTTGTACTTTTCCGATTCGCCTTGATAAGACGAATCAATAATTCACAGAAGTTAGGTGTAAAACTAACAAACGCAAAAAAAAAAAAAAAATTTGAATAAAAACAAAACAAGAAAAAGTCCAAAAAAACTCTTAGCGGAACTTGAACGGAAGCAGATATAAAATAAGATAACTACATCCAAACAAACCCCTCTTCATGTTCTGAAGTTGTCCAGCAAACATTACAGATTTACAGGGAATGGTGCCTTTGTTTCATTAGAAGCAGCAAACAAAAATACTACTACTACATAGGATCCTCCTAGTCTCCTCCTAGAAAATCTCACTTGTCCCTCTCTAACCACATACAAACAATCCATTTTTCATGTTCTGAAAGTTGTCCAACAAAAACATAAAAGGGGATGGTGCCTTGGTTTTATTATAAGCAGCAAACAAGATACAGAAGTGATCACAGAAAATCTCACTTCTCCCTCTTTCACTCAAAATACCTCAACAACAGTCGAAATGAGTGAGCCAGGAGAGAGGATACAACAAAACTACACTACAGCTAGCTTTCAAAACGAGGAACATTATGTACAAAGAGACACCGGCCCGTTGTTTCAAAACGAAGAAGAACGTCCAGCAGAGAGAGTCCCGTAGCTTCTCAAACTAGCTAGGGGCTATGCCGGCCTCAGTGGCCCCTCCGTTGTGCTCCCACAGATTTCAGTGACTCAATTTCACGGGAGCTGCATAAAAAGTTGCACTAGTTAGCCACGATTGGTGTTATAAGCATCCCAAATCCTAGTGCCAAAATTTTTTCATAAACCCAATGTTCCAAGTCACTCTCGGCCATAAAGATCGTATGGAAATCACCAGGCATGAATCTCGAAACATGATTCTATCTATGGCCGGAAGTAACTTGAAACATGGGGACTCGCGCAATTAGGTACTATGGACCTTGGCCCGAATCCTAGAGCAGCTAAAGTCATGAACTGGTCCTCTAGTAATGTGACTTATTGGTTGTCTTGTCTAAATGGTGTTGGAATTCCATTGAAGTGGTGAAGCAAATGGCAGACGACACAAAGCGTGGGATTTAGACTCTTGCATGTTGATCTGAATAAATTTCTTGTTGCACCCTAAAAAGAAAAGAATAAATCTCTTCGCCTGTTACGAAACAGGATGGCAAATTGCAGATCCTGTCTTGGTCTATTTTTCACGGTCTCAGAAGATCATCATCAAATAACGTAAGAACACTTGCATGGAAATGAAAAAACAAAAAGAGGGAATGATCGAGCTAGGAGCGAAATAGTAACAATTACCGGGTGTAGGGGTTGGGTCGAGCAGGATCAGAAACGATGGGGTGGTCCTGGATATGAGCCACCTTCCTGAGGAAAGACTTGTCGATGAATTTCTCACTGCCGCCAACAACGTGGTCAGGATCGTCCACCTCTGGCACAGACTCCCTCCTCTTCTTGTTCACCCGAACTGAAGGGGAATACACCAGCTGCTGCTTGGCAGTGTGAACCCCAATCGACACCGCCACCAGTATCGTTCCCAGGACCACCACAACCGGCGCAAAGTCCCCCTTGATAGCAGCACTGCAAAATGAAGATGACAGCATTTCCGTCATTTAATGACCTGAAAAACGTAAGTGAATTTCAAAACAGACGGGTGGCCTCATAACCAAAAGTGAATTTGATCCATCCATTTTGGAATTTGGGACTGTTCCAAGCAACAACAACTTCATTACAACAGCGATATATACAATGTTCGCAGGTTGAATCACGCGCGATGATATACAAATGCAACATATAGGGTGGTTATGTTGCCATACCACCGCAACACAAATCAGATCATCTGTTCTACTATCGAAGGGAAGAACTCCTTTTGGTGTGAACAAATTCGCGAAGTTTGGTCGCACTTTTTATTGGCCGTACTTTTCTAAAAAAAAAACACCCAAATCCTACACATGCTTTTTATCTGGCCTAAATTTACTGCAAGGCAAACAAAAAAAATCATCCCCACTAATAATCCTCCACTGTTAATCTGCTTAGAACCCTTAGGGGTTAGATCTCCTCCTCCCTAGTGAATAAGAAGTTCGAAGACAGGAACGTATGAGAATCCATTCTCTAACTACGTACTGTCTTCTCCGGCGACACTCTTGTTAAGTCTGTTATATCTGAAGTAATTTCCATTTAATAGTGTGTACATAAACATGAAGCTGTAGGTTACATATTTGTGTATTCAAGCCTTGATTCAAATATTCATTGCTTTTGAAGTGGTGGGCTGTTTTCGATGGATACGGCATTCGAACTTAAAGATCTTCTCCTCTTTTTTGCCTAATTTTTTTGCAACTTCTTTAACGTCGATGCTTATAATTAACTTCATAACACACGAATCGTACGCAGAATCTCTAACATAGTTTGTTGATGTCACTAATTAACTACCACATCTGCATAATGTGGTTTAATGTTCAAGTCCATCAGTGAATGATGGTGGTATCGCCGTTGTAATAAAGTGCCGCAAATTTTCCCGGTTATTTCATAACTCAGGGTATTCGGATCTCACGCGCACCGTGCGCCTTGAGTAATCTCTCATCATCCACTAGCAGTGAGAGTCCGGTTAAAGCTGGGCAGAATTCCGTACAGACTGACCCACACAAATTGACAACAGTGGAAGTTTTCGAACCTGAGGCCTTGGGATATGTGAAGGAAAAAAAAAATGAAATGGGTCATCACCTGGCCTTGTGGTAGTGCTCAGAGTGGATGGAATCCGCAGTTGGTGAGAAAAGCTTCATCTTTGGAGTGGTGGAACTTGCAAACGGCCTGTTTCCATTGGCCACCAGTGATCTCCAGTGCTGGCGCTGCCCACAGAACATAAACCAATTATCAAATCAAACCAAATCACTAGATATGCAAACAACACACATGATCCATGTAACTGTGATGCTTCTTTTCTGAAAATTACAATGATTAAAAGGATAGAGAGTGCAAAGTATCAGAACGAACGAAATGCATCACAATCGACACCCAACCCGCCCGCTAATCACATGCCGCTAACTACCCTAAGAGCGAACCAGAAAAAAACGAGTCAAACAACAGTAAAAATGTGATGCTTCTTACCGCTGCCCTGAAAGCCATTTTTCTTACTCCTTGAGCAAAAAAAACTGTCACAAATTGGACAAAAGAAAACTCACAAAACCAAGATCAGAATTTGAGGGTAGGGGTTGTGTGGTTTATATACATGGCCAAGAATGGCCTAAAAACATGCCCAGATTGACACGTACATATAACTAACTATGCCCCCCTCCATTGGAATAATGCTGGGTCTGGGTGGTTATTTGGAAGAGAGATTTGTGGAAGATTAATCTTTTCAGGTTTGCGCTTATTTGTTTCTCATTTTTTTTGGCCTTTGGTTTTGTGGGTGTTGTTGCCTTAATTACCTCGCAGTTTGTTTCAACTTTTGAACCATTCTTCTAAGGAATCAAATCCTTCATTCCTTAATTTGGATTGGACAGGGTAGTGAATGTGGATCGTTCCTGAAGAAATTCAAACGATTCGTTATACCAGTGTGTGGTTAAAATTTGGACTATATTGTTTAGTGCAAAACTTAGGAGAGGGAGAATCCGAACCCTCTTCCGAATAACGGTTAACAAAAATGCAGGAGATTTGCAACTTTTCCTAGGGAAGTAATTGAAAATTTTCAATCCTAATGGTTATTGCAACGTCTCTCTTATATGAGGTGAGACCTACCTATACATGAGACCCACATCATGTAAGATGGCATTATAAATAACCGGTGCATTAAAATTATTTTTTTGGCCTTTGGTTGTGGGTGGTGTTGCCTTAATTACCTCACAGTTTGTTTCAACTTTTGAACCATTCTTCTGAGGAATCAAATCCTTCATTCCTTAATTTGGATCGGACAGGGTAGTCCAAATGTGGATCGAACAAATTCGAACTATTTGTTATACCAATGTATGGTTGAGATTTGGACTACTATATTGTTTAGTCCAAAACTTAGGCGATGGAGAATCCGAACCCTCTTCTATTAATAAAAATGCTGGAGATCTGCAACTTTTCTTAGAAAAGTAATAGAAAATTTTCAATGCAATAGTTATTGCAACGCCTCTTTCATATAAGGTGGGACCTACATATACATGTGAATATGGGACCCACGTCATGTATAGTGTAATTTTTAACACACTTGGTGTACCTATACAACTATGAGCGATGAGTTTGTATTTAACTTTGAATAATTAAAGTATTTGACTTTGAGAACCATTTCCTAATACAACCTATATTTTCTACTTAACAAGCTAAATCTTTCGTGTTCTTATATTCTATCAGAGTACGTTTGGACAAATTTTCCCATCAACTTTTCAGTCTTTAATTTCGAGCAAGCCAAAAGACCAAATATTGGACTACTTTCCAGATGTCATACCTTGTCTTTAACATACCTTGTCTTCTATCCGAAAACAAATTTTGCATAGTAATAGAAAAGACTCTAGAAAGTTTGTCCAAAGACACTCTCACTAACCATCTATCAATTTCAAGTTGATCACCCCATAACATTTTGGTTACAAAAGATGTTTAGAACAAGGAGGAAGAGAGACAAGGTACGATAGGAGTACAACTTTCATGTCATCAAGCTGATAAAACAACAACAAGGGAAGTCTAGCATAATTTCTCAAACACCAGGGGTGAAATTGTATTCCAGTTAAACATCAAGGGAAACCACTGTAATTTCCCAAACTAATCAAGGCCTAGGGTGGGGCCCATGCGCTCATCCGTATCCGAGACGGCTCACCAGCGATTCTCGTAACGGCGGAAGAATTTGGCGGTAAAATTAACACCATTCCTCATGACGTGTCGCCTCCCCATTGGCCAGACCATGTATGCATGCCCCCATCCATCATGCCATGCCATGCCATGTTGGTTGTTTTCCCGCGCGACCACATCAAGAGGATTCCTCAGAACCAAGAAAAAGAGGAGAGAGAGAGAGAAATAGGCACACAGGATATATATAGAGAGAGAGAAGCAAAGAAAGAGGATTTCTCAAATTCCTTTTGTTTTTCCTCTGCATTTTCCTGTTTCAGTTTCTGCTACTGAGAGCTTCACCGTTTGGCTTTGGATTGTGGCGCAAAACGGCGTCTTTTTGAGCTTATCTAGAAAAGCTAGGGTTTTTTGTTTGGTTTGGTTGGATCTGGTGGATCGAAGAAAGGAACCAGAGATCTGTCTTTGTTTCATGTAAGTGTTGTTTTTTCTCACTCTTAATTTGGATTTCCGCGCGTAATTTGTGTTCTCATGAGGACTTATGTTGGTAGATCGGCGTTGTCGTTTTGGTTGAAATCGGTTGCCGTTTCAGTCTATGAGTCCTCCTGCTTTGAGTATGGATGAACAAAAGCCTTTGGCTTCTTCGGATAGCGGGAGTCAAGGTTCCGTCGAAGCTCGATTCGCTGATTTTTGCAAGGTCGTTGCTTTTTCGCTTTATCTCTATATTATTCATCTGATTTTCAGTATTTTGGCCTAAATTTTGTCTCAGTGTTTTTATTTATCTATTTATATGAAATTTTGTTGGATTTGTGTAATGTTTTTTGGATTAGTAATTTATCTTGAGGAGTTGAATTTAAAAGGTAAAAATTTACGACTAACAGCCCAGAAAAAGTTCACGAAAGACGGAAAAAGTTTCAAACAGTTGTCTTTAGTACCGTCTTATTTGAACTTTGTTCAACTTCGGTCCATTTTTATATATTTATTTATTTATCACGTTGACACGAAAGGTTAATTGTAAAACTTTGAAGGAAAAGCTGAACAAAAGATTCCTAAAAGTCAATAATACTGACCGTCTTTAATGAAAATTAATTTAGGCCAAAATGTTACGGTTGATTGTTGATTTATTAGATTTTTGTTTGTTTCGAATTTCAAGTGTTTGGTAACAAATGTTCTTCTTTTTGACTCGAGCGTTTTGATGTGATACAGAGCGGATTATCATTAGCGGAGAACACATACACTGAAGCCATGAAGCTGTTTAACGAAAGCAAACATCTTTTATCTACCAACGTGTCTGCTATTGGAACCGGAACGGTATATCTTTTGGCTTTTGAGAATTCGTTTTGACGTTTGTTGCTTTGAATTGTTTGTGTAATTTCCGTTTTCTGGAAATTTTTGACGAAAGTAACTTATTTATGTTGATGGATTGATGATGTTTTGTGCCATCAGTCAGAAGAATTAGAATGCTACTGGTTTGCGTCCTTCTGTATTCAAAAGCAACTTTGTTTTGGCCTTTTTTGCTTTGAATTATTTGTTTGATTCTTGTTTTGCAATTACTGTTGTTGAAAGTAACTTATCTATGGCAATATGAATTAATAATGTGTTTTGCCATCAGTCGGAAGAAGCAGAACGGTACTGGTTTGCTTTCGTTCTGTATTCCGTGAGAAGATTAAGCGAGAGTAACACTGATGATTCAAGTCAGGGTAATGGTCAAAATGAGTTCACCTTATGCCAGATTTTGAGACTCGCAAAGCTGAAGTATGTCTCCCTTTATTCCTCTACTTATTATCAATTTCTGGTGAATTCTTTGTTATAATTCTGCTTGATCTTTCTTTTCAGCATTGTGGATTTTTTCAAGGAACTTCCTCAGTTTATTATCAAGTCTGGTCCAATTTTAAGTAACCAATATGGTGCAGATTGGGAGAAGAGACTCCAGGTAATAATAGCAGTAGAGTTTGTCTTAGGGCTTAGGAAAGTTGTGCCAATGCATGTGCTATTCTTATTTTGTTTTGTTTCTGTCTACTTTGTTTGGGCATTTACTTATGGCGCTTTCTTTTTTTCTTTCCTTTTTCTCTAAACAGGCGAAGGAGTTGCAGGCAAATTTTGTGCACTTGAGCCTTTTAAGCAAGTTCGTATTCTTTTCTTGCATGTCCTGTTATGGAATTTGAATAATTGGATACGTGATACATGATTCACTGTTGCTTCATGGAAGTCTACCTTTCTATTAACCAATTCTTATGATACTTCTGGCAAATTTTACCAATATTGCTTGTCTATACCTCTTTCATTGAAAATATTACTTGGAAATTGAGCAAGTGATATTGGCGATA
>JAOTQK010000004.1:1659158-1675316 GCA_025642025.1 Rhododendron ferrugineum
TGGACTTTTTTTTGGTTTCTGACAGCATTATGTAGTCACGTTCATAAACTATTGTCATTAATTTGCTGGTATTTTCCGTTTCAACTTTTTGAATACTTTTGCTATACTGGAACATGGGACTTTGCTTAAGAGCTATTTAAATGCATTGTAGAGTATTTTAGATCAGGGCCTTTCGAATGGACTTTTTCATGTTTTCAGTGTATAGCTTATGAAGCGTGCATTTGCATTTAAATAGCAGTTTGCTGTACCACGACCTGTAGCTCGAGTAAATTATCCCGTTTCTCTTACACAAATGAAAAAGGTGCAAGGTGCCTTGACAGGGACATGTTGCATGTGTATGTGGTGTTTTTTGAAAAACGAAAGAAATGGCTGCATTTATCAGAACCTTTTACCTTCTACGATCGTTCAGAATTCTTGCATAATTAACACTCAAATTTGATTGTGTTGTGACACAGGTACTACAAACGTGCATTCAGGGAATTCTTCTTGACAAGTGATTCAAAAGTTGGTGAGCAGTCAGCTGATGCCAATGCTACTGGCTATGTGTCAGACTACCATCGATTTGGATGGTTGCTATTTTTAGCACTCCGTAGCCATGCATTCAGCCGCTTTAAGGATTTAGTGACTTGCACTAATGGTTTGGTTGCTATCTTGGTCAGTTGCAATCTTGTATAATTCTATGCGAGATACTCCCTCCGTCCTAATTTACTTGTCCCAGTTCCATTCTAACTAGATAAAAAAACTAGTTATATTTTTAAATTGGTAATGAATTTTATATCCAATATAGATCTTGTTTGATAGATCTCGATTTGTTCTATAATACAATGTTTTCGAAATCACCTAAAACATTATAAATTACAAGATATAATCAATTGAAAAGTAGCACGAACTCCCAAAAAGGACAATTAAATTAGGACGGAGGTAGTAGTTATTAATTATGTCGCGGTTCTTGGATGTTCAAGAAGCTTTCTATTGGTTTTTCTTCATTTGAACTAAACTATTTTTTTTGGGTTACTTTGGCAGGCTATCTTGATTATTCATGTCCCTGTACGCTTAAGAAATTTCACAATTAATGATTCTACTCGATTTGGTAATTGCTCTATCCATTTGTATGGTCATTGTTTTACATTTTCCCCCATTTTCTATATTTCACGTTTTGTGCGTGTGTTTTTGTTTGGGGTGTGGGTCTAATTGATAGTGGTATTTGGGTTTTTCACCTACTGGACTCATTTACAGTTAAGAAAGGAAGCAAGGGTGTGGACCTGCTTGCATCACTGTGCAACAGTTACGAGACTTCAGAAGATGAGTTAAGGAAGACAATGGAGAAGGCTAATGGTTTGATAGCTGATATTTTGAAGAAAAAGCCATGTCCTGCATCTCAATGTGTTACCGAGAATTTGGAGAATATTGACACAGGTTATGTTGGAAGTTCTCCTATACTTGATTAGCTTATAAAACAATTGTACTTCCAGTTCTCAGTCCTTACTGGAAATTCTTATGTCCTAGTGCAGATGATTTGATTTACTTTGAAGATCTAATGGAAGAAGCATCACTTTCTGCCAGTTTAGATATTCTAGAAAAGGATTATGCTGATGCTACTCGTAACAAGTGTGAACTGGACGAGAGGGTGTTTATTAACGAGGAAGATAGCTTGCTGGCATCGGGGAGCTTGTCTGGTGGTGCCATGAATATCAGTGGGGCCAAGGTGTGTTTACAACGTGTCAATGACATACACATTCCCTAGATCTCATATACATGTAGTTGTCCAACTTCTTTACTATTTTTTACCGGATTATGCAGAGGAAAATTGACTCAATAACTTCCCCAGCTAAGACAATAACTAGTGCATTGTCCCACTATGGATCTCCGTCTGCATCTCAGCCAAATGGCATTCCTTGTGCTAATAACTCGAAGCCGGCAGCTACTCCTGTTACCACAGCAATGACAACTGCAAAGTGGCTGCGAACAGTTATTTCTCCACTACCTCCAAAACCCTCTTTGGAGCTGGAGCGTTTCGTTTCATCATGTGATAGGGATGTAACTAGTGATGTGACCCGTCGGGCTAACATAATATTGGAAGCTATATTTCCAAGTAATGGCCTGGGAGATAGAGGTGTCACTGTAAGCCTGCAATGTACAAGCCTGATGGACAGCATATGGACTAAACAGCGAAGATTGGAAGCACTTAAGTTGTATTATAGGGTTTTGCAAGCTATGTGTACTGCGGAGGCCCAGATCCTGCAGGCAAGCAATTTGACCTCCTTATTAACCAACGAGAGGTTCCATAGATGTATGCTTGCGTGTTCAGCCGAACTTGTTCTTGCTACACATAAAACAGTAACAATGTTATTTCCTGCTGTATTGGAGAGAACTGGGATAACAGCTTTTGATCTTAGTAAGGTGATAGAGAGTTTCATTAGACATGAGGAATCTCTGCCCAGAGAATTAAGGAGACATCTGAACTCCCTTGAAGAGCGACTTTTGGAGAGCATGGTATGGGAAAAGGGCTCCTCAATGTACAATTCTTTGACAATTGCAAGACCAGCCCTGTCCTCTGAAATAAACCGTCTTGGGTTGTTGGCAGAACCAATGCCATCTTTGGATGCAATTGCCTTGCATATGAACATTTCTTGTGGAAGCTTGCCATGTGTGCCATCTTTACAGAAGAGTGAAAATTCAACAGGTAATTGCATAATCATATTTGGAAGACATAACTTATGTAAGCAAGAGGTTATGTTCACGTCTTGCGAGGGTTATGTAAGCAATAAAGCTATGTCCATTAATTGCATAAACGTTACAAATGGGACATTCATCATCATTATTGGTTAACTAAACATTGCATTGTTAAGAAAATAAAATGCATTCGTTTGGTATGTAATTTGGAAATTCACCAATGTACATACCAAAAAAAAATGTACTAATGCAAAAAAACAGCCTTTTTTACTAGTTTGTCTTGTTAACTAATTACCAGGTCAGAATGGAGATATGCGGTCACCGAAGAGATTGTGCACAGAGTACAGAAGTTTGTTGGTTGAGCGGAATCCCTTTACATCACCAGTGAAGGATCGCTTTTTGGTCTTAAATAACCTCAAATCAAAGCTCCCACCGCCTGCTTTGCAGTCTGCATTTGCCAGGTACGGTTCACAATTACAACAGGAGGCTGGAAGTAGAGAATTTAGTTTATTTGCACCTCCGAAGTACTCTCGTTGTCCTCTAATTAGGGATTGTGCAATTTGATACTATTCGCAGTCCGACAAGGCCAAATCCTGTAGCTGGAGGGGAGACGTGTGCAGAAACTGCAATTAATATATTCTTTAGCAAGGTATTAACTCCTTGCTTCTGTTATTTATTTATTTATTTTGGATTGGGGTTTGATTGGCAGGAGTAAGTTAACTCCTTTCCATTGTTGTTTAGATTGGCAAGTTAAGGAGACTTGAATTATTATTCTCTTTCTTGGGGAAATGCAACCTGAGGTGTTGGGGTATCCACAGGGGGAAACCTTTATAAAGCATATGGTGCTTTTTTCTTATTTTTTGGGCATTTTTTTTTATTTTCAATTCTGTTAGTAGGTATTGATGATATACATAGCCTCTCCTATTTCATGATTTGCTATACTTTCTGATGTTCTATCTTTGGTCATATCAATTCACTCAGACAATGGAGCTTGTTACATTGCCCATTGTTATTTTGTTGCTGCCTCACATCTGCACTAATTTATTACAAACTTCTTGTTGCTACTTAGATTATAAAGTTAGCCGCAGTACGAATCAATGGAATGATTGAGAGGCTACAGCTATCTCAGCAGATAAGGGAGAGTGTTTATTGTCTTTTTCAACAAATCCTTGGCCAATGGACAACTCTGTTTTTTAGTCGCCACATCGACCAGATCATCCTCTGCTGTTTGTATGGAGTTGCAAAGGTTTGCTTCTAGAAATATGTGAGATTACTTAGGCTATTGTTTATTGTGTTATCTTAATCCCACTTCTCATGTTTCTGCCCCAGATTTCTCAACTGAACTTGACTTTTAGAGAAATCATCGTCAACTATCGGAAGCAACCACATTGTAAACCTCAAGTTTTTCGGAGCGTGTTTGTTGATTGGTCATCAGCACGGCACCATGGGGTATGTACCTCATTCTATTCTCCTTTAGTCCCCCTCATATTTAATGTTCAGGACTGAACCTTCAAATGATTCTGGAAACAGAAAACTGGGCAGGAGCATCTTGATATAATTGCATTCTACAACGAAATATTTATTCCTGCTGTAAAGCCGCTACTGGTGGAGGTTGCCCCTGTTGAAACATCTCAAAAAGCTAATCGAAATGCAGATGTTAACAATAACACTGATGGTATGCCCTTTTTATTGCTTTGTTTCCATGTAAGCCGCTTTCTTTTTTCCTTTGATCTCCTCTTCAAGGACGTCATAGCGTGGAATGCTTACTTTATCTTGCTTGGCCAATTAGGTCAATGTCCTGGATCTCCTAAAGTATCCTCCTTTCCGAGCCTTCCTGACATGTCTCCAAAAAAAGTATCTGCAGTGCATAATGTATATGTGTCTCCGCTTCGGTCATCAAAGGTAGTTGTTTTTTGCCATTTTATACATTAGAGATATTTACTCATGCATTATGCTTCTTTCACCGGTGTGTTTTTTTTTTACCTTGGACACATGAAGCACCACACAGTTTTTATTATTCTTTCAATTACTATATTTCTCACATTTCCAGTTAAGGCATGACTTTTTCCATTCTACTCAGGTGGTCTTCTTAGCTTCTAGTTATTTTTATGGCGTTTGTTATATTTTCATGCCAGACTGTATCTGCAGTTTTCTAGGTCCACCGGTAGCTATTCCAGGATCCACATAAAGGTCTCCGCTTAAAACATTCAAAGATTTGAAACCTTTGTAGTTGTTTGTAGAAGGATGCTGTAATTTTAGCGACCTTATTTAGAAAAGAAGGGGGGAAAGGAGTGATAAACGTAAAAGGGCTTTAGAAAATTGATAATCCTGGGTAACTGCATATTTATTGCTTGACAGAAAAATATGGTATGCATTTGAGCCGTATAAATGCTCCTGATCTTTATGTAACTAAAGATTGTTTCAACAAGCTTTATATCACCTTGGAACTACAGCGACTGGTGCTTTCATGACTCACACAACATGCGTGCACAATGCCTACTATGAGGTTCTTATGAGTGGTTGGTGAAAGATGATTGCAAATTCGGTTAACTACTTCAACTTTTGGTAATAAAGCGCATGAAACTGACATCCGTTAGCAATTTATATGCTTATGAAGAATGTGAATTATAGCAGGATTATTTGCCCATCATTAGACAACCAGTTATTGGTTCCGTTAATTTGAGATTTATTCTTATATTACGGATACAGATGGATGCTTTAATCTCAAATAGCTCTAAAAGCTACTATGCTTGTGTTGGAGAGAGCACTCATGCGTACCAGAGCCCTTCCAAAGACCTGACCGCCATCAATAACCGTTTGAATGGGTATGTATATATACCGTGTTAATTGCTTCTTCTGAGTATGAAATCTATCTGGTTCAGTATGTGATATGCCCCTTCTTTCTTTTCCTTCATTTTCAGTAACCGGAAGCTCAGAGGCACTCTCAATTTCGATGATGTTGATGTTGGGTTAGTCAGTGACTCTTTGGTAGCGAACAGTCTCTACCTTCAGAATGGTAGCTGTGCATCATCATCAGGTGCACCTGTGAAATCTGAGCAGTTAGACTCCTAGTTGCTCTTTGTATATACATCTCACTTATCCTTTGGTTTAGTTTTGCTTTTTCCGTAGTATGAAGTCGATACTAGATGGAAGGGGTTATTGTATGAGCGGTTGGTTATTGTAGAATAGCCGCCACTAACCCCCATCCCCAATTCCCAAGTGCTATGTCTGTCAGATTTTAGACCACCTTTGGAAATGATCAGCTCTGATTAGCTAATAAAATTATATTTTGCTCCTTGTGGTCAAGGTTTTTGTTTTTGTTTTTGTTTTTAAGCCTTGTAGTTGGGTTATTGTTGACCTTCATTCTCTGAAACCTTAATGCACTGTTGCATGAGGATTTCATTCAGTATGTAGAGTTTGTTACATCAGTTTTGAACTGGAACTGTTCAACACATGGAAGACAGATGATCACATCTTCTCCACACCACCCCCTCCCTAAGATGTGTTAAATTAGAGGTAGAAGCTGCTGGTTGCTAATTCATTCCATCCCTGTCAAAGCAGATACATTAATCTATCACTATTAGTAGCAGAATTTGGGTTGATCCTGCGATAGAGATGAGGGAAATGATAGATCATAGTTGGGTAGATGGTGATGCCGTAATGCATGAACTCTACAAGAAGGCTGGTTTTCGTTTTTGATGAATCAATCGTCGTGAAATGTTCTACCGGAATTAGTAATGTTGTAGTTTTGGCGCTTCAGTAGTGTCGTTAGCTGCATTTTGCTTGCTTTTAACTGTGGACTTTCTACCTGTGGCATAATCTCTGAGTCACTGAAATGCAAAGTTTGGTAATGTGACTTGATCCCACATACTGACTGTCGAGAAGTCGAATCCAATAAAGAATAAAAGAACTAAACAAAGATTGCATGCCAAATGAAGTGAGTGATTTTATATGCCAGTTTATAGTTTTTTTTTTCCGACGAACAAGGTAATCCCATATATATATATATATATACACACACACACTCCGTTTATCAAAACAAGTCCAAATACAACAAAACACACAAAACAACACGAACAAACTAAAAAAACAACTGAAAAGCCGCCTAGTTCCAATGTCGGACCCAACACTCCATGATTTTAGTATTCTGTATTTTGTTTCTTGGGCCAAATTACTTGTCACGAAACGCTTCTTCATGGACCACCGAAAGGGTGTTCCTTTCCCATTGTTTTACAGCACTCCTTCCTGTTTTAATTTGTCTGCATTTTGTTTCTCCCCATTTTACCTTGATTTGGGATTCATACACTTTGTGGTGAGACCTGTCGGCATAAAGCCCGCCAATTCCAGTTTTAAACTACCGCAGACTTAGAGCTATGGGGACTGAATAAATTTTATAAGGCTTACGGAAAATTATTTAGTATTCCTGGGGCACCATCACAGATTCGCAGGATACCCTAACCATACATCGGTGTGAGATTGAAGATTTACGGCCGCGTACCCCAAGCCCCTCAACAATCATACATCGGTGTTCCCCAAGTCCCTCTACAGTCATACATCACATAGCCCCTCTACAACCGTATATCGGTGTGTGATTGAAGGTTTACAGAATCATTATGAAGTTCCGCAACTAAAATTTGAGCTCTCTATGATTGAAGTTATAAACTCTACTCCGTGATATATAATTTTATAGGATCCTGTAATCTAAATAAACTAGTAGCGATAAGATCCATATTATAATATCCATGAAGTATTGTTGTTTATATATCCAGTGGTTATTTAAATCTGACCGCAAAAGTCTCTTTTTTTTGTGTGTGTGTGGGTATATCGCAAAAGTTTCAACCAATCATAGGTATGTGGTCAAATATTTGGACACATAGTCCTATTTTGGACAAACAAATATTAATTCCTAATTAGACTGGTAAAATGACTCTTCCCAAATCCAAGATAAACAAAATGGAACTTGAGGGCACATTCGAACGTGCGACTTTATGAAGGACAATCACTTATTTGTTTTTTCATGCCTACTTGGCCAAACTCCTTGGGTTAATGTGTTATTCTTTGTGGTTTTGAATTCAACCAGTTCTCTATTCCTTCACCGTTAAGTTAAGAGTAGTGTAAAATTTTCCTTGTTAAAAAAATGTATTACACCATTTGAACAAAAAAGAAAAAGGTATTACAGCAACAGATATATAATTAGGAAGCCGAATACAAGTCCATGAAGAAGCAATATGATCATTTACTGAACAAAACACATATATACATTAACTGGTTTTGAATTCAACCAGTTCTCTATTCCTTCACCGTTAAGTTAAGAGTAGTGTAAAATTTTCCTTGTTAAAAAAATGTATTACACCATTTGAACAAAAAAGAAAAAGGTATTACAGCAACAGATATATAATTAGGAAGCCGAATACAAGTCCATGAAGAAGCAATATGATCATTTACTGAACAAAACACATATATACATTAACTCAAAAAAGGAAAAAAAAAAAAAGAAGAAGAAGAAGAAGTCCTGTTAGAACAAACAGCAATCCCCCTCCAGCCTAAATAGATAGCATAGTTAGAAGGCCAAATATTATCATTTATATATAGATATAGATATAGATATAGATATAGATATAGATATAGATATAGATATATTTATATGGTCTCATTGACCATGACTGAAACTCAACATACAAACTCACAATCCAGAAATTAGCTAAAAGAAACAAAAACAAAGTCGCACACATGGAATTGTTGGGTGCTTTCGAGGTGTACGTGCCGTCGCGTGATGCCTCAGCACTCCTTCACAATCACGCATTTCTGTGGGACTCACGATAAGTAATTACTCCACACACAAAAACCCCAAAAAAAGAAAAAAAGTAAAGAGGAAGGAGTTGTTAATTTAGAAGTTGTAATAAGTGGATGAAGACGAGGATGAAGAACCCAAGTCAAAATCATCTGATACCACCCCAAACAATGGGCTCGGCTGCTGCTGCTGCTGCTGCTGCTGCTGCTGAAACTCCCTGCTCGAATCAAATCCCGAGTACGACCCGTTATACCCGGTACCGCCTCCCATCGAATAGCCAGTTGTTGCGATTGTCTTCTCCGAATTAATACTACCATCGCCAAGAAAGCTCGCGTAGTCATGATTCCAGACAGTGCTGCCATGACTGGCGTCGGAGCCATAGCAGGTCGAAAAGTCAGGCGGCAGTGGTGGGAGTTCCGCCTCGTCACCACCGCCGCCAAAGTAGTGTTGGTGGTGGGATGACGCAACACCTCCACTTTGCATGGTAAAACCATAATGATCATCCTCTGTGATGCTACTGTGCTCTTGATTGTAACTTGAATATTGATCGGTGTCGGTGACACCACGCTGAATCCACTCGTCTCCCGGAACCGGGAAGAATCCCTCGCTGGAGAGCTGGCAGGAGGCATTGACCGGCCGGTGGTGGTGGTGGTGGCTTTCCTCATAACCGCCGCCAGCACCGAAGAAGATTTGGTTGGTGTTTGTGTTTGTGTTTTGGTCATGGTGTGTATAATTCAGCTGGAAGAGGGCAGAAAGGTCCTCTTGCGATTTCTGGTCGTCTGGGGACACGATGGAGGTGACAGAGGAACCGGGCGGGGTGTCGTGGTACAGGAAGTTGGTGCGGGCACGGGACCCGCGCATGGACCGGGCCGCCCTGTCGTAGGCCAGGGCGGCCTCCTCCGCGGTGTCGAAGGTGCCGAGCCAGTGCCTCTCCTTGGTGGAAGGATCCCTTATCTCGGCCGCATATCGGCCCCACGGCCGTCTACGCACCCCGAGGAACCTTGTTGGTTCTTGCTGGCTTGGTTTTTGCTGCTGCTGCTGCTGCTGCTGTGGCTGCTGATTCTTCTTCTTGCTCTTTGAGGTTGAGTTGGATTTTTGTGTGAGCTGGTTGAGGAAATTCATGGCTGTTTTTTGTACCACTCGTTTATAAGCAAAGAGCGAGAGAAGAAGAAGAAGAAATGGAAAACTTCTGATCACTATCTCAGCCTTTCAGTGTCTTTCTGGAGAGAGAGAGAGAGAGAGAGAGAGAGAGAGAGTCAACTGTTTTCCAATGCTGGTTGGCCGTTGCATGTTAGGGGGGTTTAAATAAGGAGGTGGAGAGTGTTGGGTTGCTAAATACAACCCAAATATTTCTCTGCACACCCATGTTTGGTTAGAAAAACACAATTCCCTATGCATTGAAGGGTTTGGAAGAGAATTTAATTTGGAGGGTGCAAGTATTTGTTATTTCCCGGCCTCCAATATATTTAGCTGCCTAAGCCCAGTTGCCATGTGACAGTTGAATTGGGAATCACTCTGTGTGGGTTGTTGCCAAAATATTTGGATTTGTGAGTAAAATTAAACAGAATAAAAAATACAAGAGCCTTTTGTTCAGATTATTTCGCCCCTTAATTAATGCAGCTATTAATTGGGTTGGGCATAAACTGATCGTGAACTTGTTTTTAGTTTGATGTAATTCTAATACTCCACTTGTATTCTCCGATCCTACTACTTGTTATAATGCTAGTAATAAAATTGAGAGGGAGGCTATATATGCATTTAAAAAACAGAAAGGTGGTTACATATCGTATCGTATCAGCCGTTACATAATGAGATTTTGTAGATCTATTACGGTTATTTACTTGCGTGGTGGGCGATACGGTTCGATATCGGTCGATTTATGAGTATCGTATCACCGATACTGTTATGTTTCTCGATACCACAATTCAAAAAATCCTGGTTTGAGTAAAAACTTTCATATTACTGCTTCGCTACCACGTATACCATCACTGTAAATGGATTGTGGCTTTTCACTTTTCCCTGCCAAAATAACTCAACTCATAGTATATACTTATATCATCATCAGCATCATATGAAGCTAACGGATCACTCTGATTATTGTTTCTTCAGTTGCTTAAGATCATTTCTTTAATGCATACGTTAATGATTCGTTATGGAGAGAGAGAGAGAGAGAGAGAGAGAGAGAGAGAGAGAGAGAGAATCAGGCAGTACTAATCATTGATCGTGTGCAGATCTACATAAAGATTTGATGATTTGAGTCGTACCGCATATAGGAACATGCATCAAGTCTTGATTCTTGGAAGAAAACTTTAATCAAAACTAATTAAGGGCAAATTGATACTAAAAATTAAAGAAGGCCGGAAGGGGGATTTGTTAAACAATATGACTAACATGAGCACCTTATGATTGCTTAAGGTATGGAAAACCAATCATCATCAGTGATGGATTCAGATGATCATGCATCCAATCATTACTCCCCCATCACTATTACAATCATGAGATCGAGAGATACCTTTAATCACCCCCCCCAACTTGTTTAACATTGTGTTTTTTTTTTTTACATAAATAACTGGATGTCCGTGTAAGCTAACTCTGAAGACTCGTCTTCATTTCGGATTACAGACTGCAGTTCGCCTGCCTGAAGCCGGAATCACTAGTAATCGCCGGTTAGCCATACAATGGTGAATTCGTTCCCGGACCTTGTACCCATTGCACAAGGAGATACATGCATGGAAAGATAGAGCTAAATAGAATGCAAAAGGGAGGAGAGAAGAATGCAAATGTACAACAAATACAAATAGCGAGACTTGAATACGGACCTCTTGAAATCAAAACTTTGATATTGCATGTGCAAAACTATATAACGATTATCCCAGAAGTTGAAGTCATCAGGATAGGATTCGCCTAATAATGAATATCAAGCGATCCAACAGTACTAGTCAAAAAAAAAAAAAAAAAAAGCGATCCAACAGTTGGAACATCATATATATAAATGACCTAAAATCACTTTCTGGTTACGGAAAAAACCTCACTACTGAACTATCCCTTTGTTCTAATATTTGTTCTCTTTTTCTATTTTAGTCAATAAGTCATTATTTCAGAAGTTTAGAAGGGGAAAAATACATAAAGAATTTGCACGGTTAATGTGGGATTATTCACCGTTTGAAGAGATGGTAATAATTTTAGAAACTTGCAGGGGTCAAACTGATATTATTTTAAATATCCACTAAAACTTATGAAGGTACTTCGTAGGTTTTGGACATTTGGAGGACAGCAGCACCTATCCACTACCATTCTATTTGTCAGTTATTGTGTGCAAAATAAATTCTCATCTCAGGAAAAAGTGAAGTGAATTGAATTAAAGAAAAATAAAGTCATGCATGTGTTCTGTTAAGGGAATTTTATTGAAAAAATTGAACTCTTTTTCAGGTTAAAAGTGTTTTTCGTGTTGTGGGTCCAACAACTTTCTTGATATGTGAATACCAAAAAAGTTGCCAAAAAATTAATTTTCTTATTTTTTCTTATCCTTTCCCGTGCCATTGAGAAAGTAATTTGACAAGAATCTAGATTTCGATAATATGTAAAACGCTTAGGCCTAACACGTCTTTTACATAAGTTACAAGACTTGATAACTAAGAAGCCTAAACTAACAAGAAAAGATGTATAGTAAAAAAAGCTAGACTAGTAGGAAACATGTTTTAATACTCCCTCTGTTCTAATTTGTTTGTTCATTTTCAATATTCGTGTCATCTTTAAATTGCTTATATCCTAATATTATTCTAACATGTACAATTCAGTGGTATTCCGAGAGTTTGTGCATATATTACCAAATGTTAAGTCTGTCTCCAATCCTCTCCCCCCGTACTTCCAATGATTGAAGACGAGATGAGTTTTGCCGTTGTTGTTGTTGGGTACAATTGAATGGGGAAGGGAGTGAAGGAGGAAAATGGGACCTTGTAACTAGTGGGGAAATAAGAGTGATATCATTATCCAAGCTCCCATGTGCATCCAATTCAATAACACATGACTCACATCATTATCCAAGTCAATAATATGTTCCACAAACCCTTTCCCAAAAAACAAAGGGTTCTTTTTCCCATTGTTTAACTTAACACTATAGATAATTATTTCTCTACTTCTTTTTATAAATAACCCTTTTTTTTCAACTCCCCTTTTCAATTAGTGCTTATTTCAAAAGATTGGAACATTCTTTTTTGTAGCACGTTACGATGAAATTAAATCCTCCCTCCCACAGGGCTCCAAAACTTGAGATACTAAAAGGCAAGTTGGGTTCCATGTGAGCCTGCAGACACCTAGGCATGTTCTTTAACCAAATAAAAACAAGAATTTTATTTTATTTTAAATATTTTTATTTTAAAATACATATGGGAGAAGGTAGGTCTTTGGGATAATGAGCCCTTTTGCCTAAGTTCATTGGACTATATGATGGAAGATTATTATTGTCAAACTTCATATGGAGAGATACGCAATTATACTAATTAACCAACTTAGGAATTACGGAGTATATAATAAACATGTGAATATCTTCTTCTTTTATCAATTTGTTTTCATATGATGTGGGTAAAAAGAATTATTAAAATCGTTAGTTATCAATATTCTTCTTAGTTTAATTCTTGAAACATAACTCTAGGAGTTGATAATACCTGAGAGGTTTCTTAGAGAAGAGAAAACTCTCAAGTCATCGATCGGCTTTGACCACCAGGCCAATCCCTAAATATATGCAATTAATTAAGTGACATACAATTAAGCAATGTTAGCAAATGAGCACTTGGATCAAACGAGAATGTATTTTATAGAATAGGATTCTCTTAGACGGTCCAGTTTTTCACTGTTGGGTCTCACTGTTGACCCACTCTGAGACCATAAAGATGATTCAATCGCTTAATTTGTGATTCCAATTAAGGAGTAGATAATTTGTACCAAACCACGTCTGATCGGACATCGTTAAGTGGCATGCTTGACCCATGCTTGCGATACAAAAAAAGAAAAAAGAGAGGACGGTCTACCTTCAAAACCGTCCATCTTTTATAAGACAAATGTGGTTCAATCATGCAGCCACATCAAGGTAGGCCTAAACTGAACCCACAAAACTCCGTTGGAAACTTGAGAGAATCATGTTCCTATATACGCATGGGCCTTATCCCTTTTAATCAATCAGTCATGTGATGTACAAAAGAAAATACAAAAGCTTTTTCCATATTTTGTGGGTGTACTTTCGATTGACTGTCTGACTGAGACAAAGAAGTTATGGCTAATGGCCAATGAATCAGCCCGTACGATCTCCGGTTAACACGAGAGAGACTTAGCATTTGCTTCGTCTTAAGGTCTCATATTTGGAAATTCTCAAGTACTACCAACTCTTTTGAGACTAGTCCATAGTGAGTCTTGCTCTCAAGGTGCACACGAGGAGGTCCGGACACCTGATAGATCAATCGAGAGAGAGAGAGAGAGAGACGTTGGAATGTGGATTAATGTAGCAAGTCTTTATTTATGTCTGATTAGAAAGACTTTGTATCTCCAATGCTGATTAGGTTGGTGCCAATTTTTTTTGTTTTGTCTGAAGGGCATCTATCTAGCTTAGTCAATGATTCTCTTGGAGCTTGGTTCAGATCATATGCCTAGCTAGAGCGACAATCTTCCATGTTTGACTCAAAATCACTAACATTCTATATACATGGCTAGTGATCTACCCACAAAAGGGTAGGACTAGGTCAAGTCATTCCCCCTGTTTCCCAGGTGCTAAGAGAGAGAAGAGAAGAGAAGAGTGGAGAGGTGAGAGTAAATCCTCACGATCCCTCGTCCCTCATCTGACGTAAAATGACTTAACATGAACTCATTTGATCATACGAATACTTATCTTCAAAGTTTCAATGGGTTTATTGTATATACAAAGAGAGTAACTTATTCACGGCGGAGCCATGAATAAGTTATTCACGGCTCCGCGCAATCTCAGCCGTCTAAAAGTGTTTTGAATGGCCGAGATTGAACGACGTAAACCTTATTCACAACTCCTCCGTGAATAAGATTTTCTCATATACAAATATTAAGTTGCTCGGGCATCAGTATTTGTTTAAAAAGAAAATGGAGAGTCAAACTTAATAACTACCATTTTATTTCTCTTTCGAAAATATGATTCGATCAAATTTTGTCCGATGAACTTAATTTTTTGTGGCAGACAAAAGTATCAAAACTTAAATGACTCGAATCGTCGAATGACACTGTGATGAGTCCCGTTTTACGTCGATTGAGGAACGACGTGAAAGGTTTCTCGATTCAAGGGGGAGATGGAAGGATCACTCTCTTGATCATCAATTATTTCCATACATAGCCACTAATCAAATACTAGTATTTTACTATCCTATAAGGGAGGAAGAACATGAAGCCTAAGTTGACTGAAGTGGTTCAAGGCATAAAGTTGCTTTTGGATTTTGTTCACTCCATGTGCAAGCATCTATTATGTAGGATTTTTCATAATTGCTTTTCAACTTAGACCAGAAATCTCTCACTCTTCCCATTGTTATATAATTCACACTTACTTTCTCCTAGGCAGAGCATGCAGATAGCCTACTAAAGCAGAAAAGCCAGGTGAAAAAAATCCGGCCCGGCCTTTATCCGCTATGAGGTCGCATGTTTGAATCTTATGGAGGCCAAATATTCTAAACCTTAGAGCCATTAGAGGGTTTGTCCGGTCGTTACCTTTAGAGTCCCGGAAATTAGTCGAGGTGCGCGCAAGCTGGTTAGACATCCGGTCATAAAAAAAAAAAAAACTTAGTCATGTTAAGGGACGTGGGCCAGAGGGTTAATCCTAATAACAACTTATTGAGTCGGTGGTTAAGATTTTAAAGGTGTGTTGAAAAATGTTCAAGTGTGTAAAAATATGTAAAACTATGTTCGATTTGGTAAAAAGTGTGTTCAGATTTAAACTTTTGGGCCATACGCTAAGTCACATAATTTAGTGCACGAGTGTAAAAGTATCTTTGAAACAAAACCAAAACTACCAAAATTTGCAGAAACGAAGATTGAGAGCAGGAACGCAAGATATTTGAAGGATTATATGAATAAGGTATTACGGCATGATAAGAAAAATTGGATAGAACTATTGATTTCGAAGTTGTAGGGATAAATTTGACTAGGACTTGGTGCCTGAAGATTAGTGTCTCAGACCCAAATCAGAATGTGCATACAAAGCCAAACACGACACACAGAAATCATGATGGACAAACAACAAAATGGCCGAGTAGGCCGTCCAAATGAATGGTGCTACAGATACAGATGTGCGAATCGATATTCAAACATAGATGTATTTGGAGTCGTCTAGTCCGCGTGGAACTCACACGATGCACATTGGACCTTTACACATCGAACAACTCCAAACATGTATTTCTATGATTGGACATTCTGTATCTGCACTTCTGCAGTTAGAGGGAAATTATGACAATTTTTTTTTTTTTTGGGTAAAGTAAAATTTTATGGCTTGAAGAAAATATTTGGAGTCTCAGCAGCTTCCTACACAGCACAACACCCAAAAGTTGCATAGACCACATTCTTGATACTGAAAAATTCGTATACTTTTGGTTTCTCTTCCTGGGAAAAATAACATGGACATCAAATTATGTCGATATATAGTGTACATTCTTTTTTTGGCAAGACAAAAAGGGGGTGGCAAGACAGGG
>JAOTQK010000004.1:1697821-1713538 GCA_025642025.1 Rhododendron ferrugineum
ATATGTTTTAAATGAACATCGACAAGTTTTAGAATGATCGAGCTAGTTTTGTTAATGACTTTATTTTAAAATATTTCCCTCAGACGGTTAAAAATAAATAGAATTAAGAAAGAATAGCTCCAAATAGACAAACAGCTGGTAAAGCAGCAAATATAAATGCACCATATGATGAAATTCAGGCATGAAACTAATTCTATATGTGTATTTTTCAAGATATATGCAAGTGTGTATATTTATATATTAGCACATTTTCATATTTATGCTAATTTATACAAAATATATTTTAAAAATATATTAATTTCGAGTGGTGGCATGCGTTCGAGTGAGGGCACGTGCCCCTGCATGCCCCCCTTAGATTCGTCCCTGTATATAACATTGGTAAGCTGGAATTAATTCCGTTGTAAAATTTATAGCAAATTTATGAGTTGAGTTTTGTTCACCCTCCTTAAAAGAGGGTGAACATTACCCTCCTTCCTATTGGTTGAAATGATGTGGATCCCACCACAAGGTGATGTCATGCTTACCAAATTTATGCTAACGGAAGCGCCTGCACAGGGCGAGACCATCGGCATCCACAAATGCAAAGTCAAATTCCCCTTCTTGTCTCTCCTACATTAGTAGATAGCTCGAGGTCAATCACCTTACTGTTCATTTTTTTATATGGAGAAGCTATTCATGTGACGGAGACACCACGTGGCGTGCTGACCTAGTGTCATGATTCCACTCGCGATTAGCCAAATGTGCACGAGTGGCTGAGCTGACAGTACAAAGCAGTCGGTCAGCTCAACCTCGAACCCCGTCTCGTCCACACACGGTCAAACAAGACCGTATTTTTTTTGTTTTTTTTTAATCCGCAAAAACGCCCAAAGGGCGTCAAACACGACCGTGTACTACCAAAAAGGATGAGTAAAATCCATTCCTTTCCTTTTTAATTCGTTTACATGAGGCTGCTTGGAAAGCCCACTAATTGCACGACTTGGACCTGGTAGATTCACGTTGGGCTGATTTGATCAGCCCATTTGATCCAAATTTTGATGGGCTATTATTTATACCTAAGGCTAAGAGTGAGCCAGCGCCCGGTGGCAATCAACTGGGTTTGGACCGGATGTCCTCATTCCATACCCGATCCCCAAACTTCATGCTGGAATGTAAAAATAGAGACAGCTAGCAATGGGCCAGCTAAGCGCTCTCTGCGCTTAAAGCAAGCTGTGGAATGGCCTCTACCTTTTGGTAGTCCGGGGCCTTGACACAACAAGATTTAAACTTGTTCATTCTAATAAACCGAAACTTCGTATTTCGTAGGCCCCTGGACCTACTCATACTCAATGACCAGACGCTAGAAAGGAGCTCACTTCGTTCGTTCAGTCCTTTGGGACCTAACTCACTCGCTCAGTCACTTTCTATGATGGGCTATTATTTACCTAAGGCTAAGAGTGAGCCAGCGCCCCAATGACAATTGATTGAATTTGGACCCGAGGTCCTCCTTCCATACCCGATCCCCAAACTTCATGCTGGAATGTAAAAATAGAGACGGCTAACAATGGGCCGCTTATTTTTTATTATGAACAAAAAACGATTGATGTGAGAATTTTTTTTTTTGTCATTCGTTAAACCTAATTTATGAAATTTGACATTGCTAATTTTAGTAATTTCTAAATAAATAATCAAAAACTGATGTTACAAGTTTTGATTATCCACGTTCGTCAGGAGTGATCGATAAGAGTGTATATAGACTTATGGATTGCGGAGGTTTTACTAGGGATTCGATTTGGGACCCACCTCTCGTGACGAAGCATCTGTGGACTTTTGATAAGTACACCCTTCAAGATCCCCCCCGTTTTCCACTGAAACCAAGGAACACCGGAGAAAACACTCCACGCCGAGGTCTCTCCTCCTCGGAGTTCAGTCCAGTCCAGTCTAGTCTATTTCCCGGCGAATAAAAATGTTGCCGCCGGAGCTCAACCCTCGCTCCTACCGCCCCTACATCTCCACCTCCGCCAGCGCCCCCTCCTTCCCCACCTCCTCCTCCCCTAACCCTAACCCTTACTCCGCCTTCTACGGCAGCGGCGGCGGCGGTATCGTTTCTCCATCTCCTTCTTCTTCATCTAGATCTCTGAAAAACTCTAGATTCTCTCCGTCGTCGTTCGCGCACAACGCCCGAATCGCCCTCGCCCTCGTCCCCTGCGCCGCCTTCCTCCTCGACCTCGGCGGCGCCCCGGTCCTCGCCACCCTGACCCTAGGCCTCATGATCGCCTACATCCTCGACTCCCTCAACCTCCACAAGTCCGCTCCGTTCATCGCCGTCTGGTTCTCCCTCCTCTTCGCTCAAATCGCCTTCTTCTTTACCTCTTCTCTCCTCTCCTCCGCCTCCTTCAACTCCCTCCCTCTCTCTCTCCTCGCCTCCTTCTTCTGCGCCCACACCAACTTCCTCATCGGCGTCTGGGCCTCCCTCCAGTTCAAGTGGATCCAAATCGAGTACCCTCAAATAACCCTGACCCTAGAACGCCTCCTCTTCGCCTGCGCCCCCCTCAACGCCTCCGTCCTCTTCACCTTTTCCACAGTCTCCGCCCTCGGCATGGCCCACGCCTCGTACTACTTCATGTTGTTTTCTTGTATTCTCTATTGGCTGTTTTCGATTCCTCGCATCTCGTCGTTTAAGTTGAAGAAAGAAGTGAGTTACCACGGCGGAGAGGTGCCCGATGATAACCTAATTTTAACCCAGCTCGAGAGCTGTGTGCATACGTTGAGCTTGTTGCACTTGCCTTTACTGTTTCACATTGCGTCGAATTATTCGACTATGTTTTCGTCGGCTGCGTCTGTTTGCGATTTGTTTCTGTTGTTTTTTATTCCGTTTTTGGTGCTGCTGTACGCGTCGACGAGAGGGGCATTGTGGTGGGTTACGAAGAACGAGAACAATCTGCGGAGCATACGGGTGGTGAATGGTGCGGTCGCTTTGGTGGTTGTAGTGATGTGCTTGGAGGTTAGGGTGGTTTTTCATTCGTTTGGGAGGTACATTCAGGTGCCACCGCCATTGAGTTATCTGCTTGTGACTGTTACAATGCTTGGAGGGGCAGCTGCAGCCGGTGCTTATTCCCTTGGCATGATTGCTGATGCTTTCAGCTCAGTGGCTTTCACAGCTTTAGCTGTTTTAGTCAGTGCTGCTGGTGCAATTGTTGTGGGATTTCCTATATTGGTATGCTTCTAAAGTTCTCTATGTTGTTCCGTTACATATCCATATAAAAGCATGTGTTACATAGCTATCTAAATGCATAGGTACTGCAGTCTCTTATTCAAGTTAATATGCAATAGTTTCATTCACCTGGATAAAATTTGAAATTCGTCAATTTATTTAAGCAATACCAGCTCCTTAAAAGTATGCTTTAGTGTTTGGAGGCTTGGAGCCAATTGATTCCTTGAATTCATTTTGGGCAGCTGAAGTCCTTTTAAGGGTTTATGTCAAGCATCTTTCTTTCTAGATTTGGAAATAATTTGAGCTGAAGAGAGCATCAATGAGGAGGTGACCTTTAGTCTATGAAATGCTGACTGACTGCTTCGACTGCCCTTTGGCCATTGAAAGGCTAGCAAAAGGGAAATGCGTTGAGTCACTAGTATTGAATTGCTAAGGCAGTTAATAAAAGACTTGGAGTGCAATGCAAGTATCAATCAGGTGATTAGCCATTAACAAACTAATGCTAATCGACACCCAACGGACGTACAACTTGAAACATAACATGTCACAAGCAAATACTAGACCCAAGCATACAATAGAAGAGACACATGATATTTTGAAGTGGAAGAAAACCAGGGGACTAGTCCAGAGAACGACACTATAAATGAGCAATTTCAAATGAGCAATTTCGAGAAGTTCTTGAATCCTATCCCCGTTTGATAAACGGATTGGAGGTTGGGATTGGATTACTAAGGTGATGGTATTAGTAATTCTTTGTTTGGTTTCCAAAATTGGTCCGGATTGGTAGTCCCATGGGATAAACAATCTGGCCTTTAGGGGGTATTAACAATACCCCGTGGGACTTGGTATTAATAGTCCAATCCCAACTCCTTCACATTACCAATCCCTTCTCATTATCAATTTCTTCTATCAATCAAATCCCATCATCTAATCCCATCGCAAACAAACATGATATTAATAATCCCATCATCTAATCTCATCCCAAGCAAACATACTCATTATCAATCCCTTCTCATTACCAATCCCAATCCTAATCCCATCTCCTTACGAATCTCATCCATCTATCACTGTTATCAATCCACACTCTAAGACTGAAGTTGCCCTTGTCAAATCCGCGGACATTGCTCCCTTGTGCTTGTACCTGCCAAGTTGTATCCATGAACTTGACCCACGCCTCCGCTATGTACAGTAGGATTTCAATCATGTTGCCTCAAATCCTCGGCACAACCCAAGCGTCTGATTCTGCAATAGAACTTTACCTCGAATGGAAGAAGCTTAAATCAACCTGTGGAGATCTTCATGTACAGTACAATAAAGGATTCTCTATTTTGCTCCCTCTAGGATGATCCCTGCATTATCACATTCTAGGTCTGCCATCAATTTTTTTGGGCTTAAACACAAAGAATCAACTTTGCATGACTTGGTACAATGACCCCACCTTTGCTTGAGCTTCCTTTTGTTTTGCTCCGGACTTCTGCAACGCAGACTTATAGCTACAAACATGAATCTCTTGCTGGAGTTGGCTAGGAAACAATGTGAGATGAGGACTAAAGCTTTTTCTTTCAAGTCACATCACCTTTTTTTTGGCTTCAAATGAAACCAATTCTCCACTTAACTGTCATAACAAAAGAACTAAGTGGAATTCAGAGAACCCATTTTCCACGCAAGATTCTTGTTTCCTTCCTCCCAGTATTAAACATATCCTTCACCTATACTGAGGCAGCCAATCAATAGTGTCAGCTGATCGTACAGAACTGTATCCTGTGGCCATGTAGTTTGGTTGGATACTTAGTGTCCAAGTAGTTAATTTAAAGAAAAGCACCTCATTAACTGTGGTAAAGCTGCCCCATTGTTGCGTGAAGGTCACGGGTTCAAGTCTTAGAAACAGCCTCCCCCCTTGCACAGGGGTGTGGATGCGTATATCAACCGTTCTCTTTAGACCTTCCTATTCGGGAGTCGTGCATTGGGTACATGCACCTCATAAATTGCATTTGTTCACTAACTGTCCCAAAAAGTATAGATAGTTGAGAAATAGGACCAACTATCTCTACCAAACTATCTATTTGGTTGACTGAAATGTTTATGAAGCGTGGAATTTAAATATCTTGTCTTCATTTGTGGATGTTTGTTGCTGCATGTCAGGTTTTCCCCTGGAATGGTGTGTTGGGGGCATTGAATATCACTTCAATTTTTTAGCTTTTAGTGTGGAAAGCACCCTTCCATGAATGAATTTTGCTGCAACAAGTCAAGTGAAGTCTGATGGAGTGATAATAGTATGAAATCTTCCTATTGGTTTAAGAACTTAGATTTGAGGAGTGTCACATTTTAGACCCAAAAGAAGGTACTATTCATAGCCTGAAGAGTTAGTGCACTCTAAGTTTTGGATCAAATAGAAGAGTCAAGGAATGAGAGCCAAGTATGTGCACTCTATATAGAAATGTGAACTATATGAGACTATGCACTAGCCTCCACAAGTGAGGGTTGGGTTGAAGACCAAGTCAAAATCCAGATGTGCATCCTAGCCCTTAGGTCGTTTGCTTCTGCCCTCTCCCTTCTCGAAACCTAGTAATTCAATCGTGTTTCTTGCTTTTATATTGGATTTTCCATGACTAAGTAAACATATGGCGAGCTGCAAGTTGAAAGAACTAGCCCTAAATAATTAGGCTGACAGCGGTAAAAGAGACACGCTATAGTTGGACAGGGAGTAACTTGGAAACATCTACAGGGAGAAAGAAGATATTCTCGGGTATTGTCTTTGTCATCCTCTTTTTTGTTATGTATACAGTCTGAAGGCCGAGACAGGTGCGGTGACTGCCTTACGGCACTACTGATAATCGACGACTTATCCAGCAAACAATTGATGAGCTGGAAGATAGAAGCGGCCCCCACATATGCCATTCCTTCTTTCTGATTATATCCAGTTGGGAAAGTTTATGGAAGTCGGATGCAAAAGTCTTTTTCTAGTTGTCCTCTTTTAAGCTCTTCGACTAGACTTTAGAGAGAAGATAGGGGAGTACCTTGACTTGCCTGCGTTGCTTTTAACTATAATGTTATTCACACTAATGCTAAAAGCTGAAAGCGAAGACTCACAGCTTGAAGAGCGGGTAAGCATAGGAAGACAGGCACTTACATGACCACCCAAATCCCATGGAAGAGCCTTCTGCTCATATCAAGCTGGCCATCTAATCGATTTGGATTAGCTTCTCGAACTCCTTGAGTCCAATAAGCAGGATTTAATACGAGATATGAATATTGTTGCCTTACTTGATCGTAATTACTTATAGCTTCCTTGTTTGTAGACAAAGCGGATTCGGAATTGTCAAGTGATTCAATGTATGCACTTTCTTTATTCACTATCAAATTGAAATTTAGTGGAATTGTCAAGTGCATGATCCACCCTAGATCTGCCACATATGACTAGAACATAATTTGTCAAAGTACAATACTTGGGTTGTTAAGTACATAGTACTTGTGGAAACAAGTAATATTGACTTTTAAGCACACTGTAAGATTATTCCGGAAATAATCAAAATTTGTTGGTTTCAGAATTGGAGAGTGAGATCTGTATGATTCAACTTTATATTTTGCCTTTTCACTATGAATTTGGATGTGTTTAGAATGAAGTTCTGGTCATTTTATTTTGCAGTTCCTTCCACTCCCTTCAGTTGCTGGATTCTATTTGGCTCGTTTCTTTACAAAGAAGAGTCTGCCATCATACTTTGCCTTTGTTGTGCTTGGTAGCTTGATGGTCATGTGGTTCGTGCTGCATAATTTCTGGGATCTCAACATCTGGATGGCAGGCATGTCTTTAAAATCCTTCTGTAAGCTCATAGTTGCTAGTGTTATCTTGGCAATGGCTGTCCCTGGTTTAGCCCTTCTTCCTCCAAACCTTCATTTCTTGGCCGAGGTTGGTTTGATCAGCCATGCACTGCTGCTATGCTACATTGAGAATCGCTTCTATAATTACTCAAATGTTTACTATTATGGGTTGGATGATGAGGTAATATATCCTAGCTACATGGTTGCCCTGACTACTTTTGTGGGTTTGGCTCTGGTGAGGAGACTTAGTGCGGATCGCCGAATTGGACCAAAGGCAGTATGGATTCTGATTTGCCTGTATTCCTCAAAGGTGACAATGATGTTTATCGCATCAAAGGCTGCTTTATGGGCTTCTGCTGTGCTTTTGTTAGCTGTTTCTCCTCCGTTGCTTCTCTACAAGTAAATATTAGTGTTTTCATCTCAGTTATGTCCTTTCTTTGTATACTTATTATTGTTTAGATGACATCAGAAATGCGACTCCCTCATTAATATTTCAGGGACAAGTCAAGAGTAGCCTCAAAGATGAAACCTTGGCAAGGTTACGCACATGCTGGTGTTGTTGCTTTATCAGTCTGGTTTTGTCGTGAAGCAATTTTTGAAGCTCTCCAGTGGTGGAATGGGAGACCCCCATCTGATGGTTTACTTTTGGGTTCCTGTATTCTTCTGATTGGATTGGCTTGTATACCAATAGTGGCTCTCCACTTTTCTCATGTCATGGTAATATTTTGGCATTTCTTTGGGTTATGTTCTGCAATTTTTTCCAGCAATTATATAAATCCTCCATCCTCTATTGGTGATATTTAGATAATTGCAAAAGTAATTGAAACAATCCAACAATTTTTTACCTGGTTGACTGCTGGTGTTTGTGCATTCACTAGTTTTTATGTTTCCTGCTCTGCATTAATGTGCTTAGGGGATCGATTAAGTGATTATGACATCAATTCGAGGAGTAAAACAACATCTCTGGTGTGAAGTACTTAGAATTAACACAGAAATCTGGAAACTCACAGTTTTAACATTATGAAACGCAGAGCATGTGTACTTACTGTCTTAAACGTTTGCATTTGCTGCACAACTTTTTGAATTATTTCTCTCATCTACTGCTGAGAAGTTGTATATTTGTTTGGGTATAGAGGAATGTTCATAACTAGGCATAATGTTCATATCTCTTTGGAATCATGTGGGTGTTTTTTCTTGGTACTTGGTTGCTTTCACCAACTTGTATAGTAGTTGATACTTGTTTTACGCTAAATACATTTTCTCCTTTCTCTGTGCAGTCTGCTAAGAGATGTCTGGTTCTAATAGTGGCGACAGGACTGCTGTTTATACTCTTGCAGCCCCCAATTCCCTTGTCATGGACTTATCACTCTGACCTAATCAAAGATGCTCGTCAATCCGTCGATGATGTCTCCATATACGGCTTCATGACTTCAAAGCATACATGGCCATCGTGGCTACTTATCGCAGCAATCCTTCTCACTCTAGCAGCAGTAACCTCTGTCATCCCTATCAAGTATATCGTTGAGTTGAGGGCCTTTTACTCCATTTCCATGGGGATCGCTCTGGGGGTTTATATAGCTGCAGAATACTTCCCTCAGGCTGCTATATTGCACATCCTTATAGTCATAACCATGATCTGCACCTCTGTCTTTGTGGTCTTCACCCATTTGCCATCTGCCTCAAGCACAAAGCTCCTACCATGGATGTTTGCTTTGCTTGTGGCTCTTTTTCCGGTGACTTATTTATTGGAAGGAGAGGTGAGGATCAAGAACATACTTGGAAATAGTGGAATCGGAGATGGCGAGATAGAAGGCAGCAAGCTGACCACTCTACTTGCCGTTGAGGGGGCAAGGACGTCTCTCCTCGGTTTATATGCAGCTATCTTTATGCTTGTTGCATTGGAGATTAAGTTTGAACTGACATCACTTATGCATGAAAAGGCTCACGAAAGGGGTGGAATTAGACACAGCCAATCCAGTCAAACCAGCTCCGGTACCTTCCCTCCAAGATTAAGGTTCGCACAGAAAAGGAGGGCCGCGTCTGTGACTGCCTTCAGTATAAAGAGGATGGCGGCTGAGGGAGCCTGGATGCCAGCAGTTGGAAATGTTGCTACTATAATGTGCTTTGCCATATGCATAATCTTGAACATCAATCTCACCGGCGGCTCAAACCGTGCCATATTCTTCTTGGCCCCTATCTTGCTTCTTCTCAACCAGGACTCTGATTTTGTCGCTGGGTTTGGGGATAAGCAGAGGTATTTTCCAGTAACTGCAGTTATTTCATCATACTTGGTAGTGACTGCCTTTTATAGCATATGGGAAGACATCTGGCATGGGAACCCAGGGTGGGGTTTTGAAATTGGCGGGCCCGATTGGTTTTTTGCAGTTAAAAATTTAGCCCTTCTTGTCCTTACGTTCCCCAGTCATATCCTTTTTAACCGGTATGTGTGGAGTTATACAAAGCAGACAGATTCGACGCCATTGCTCACTTTACCGCTTAATTTTCCATCAGTCTTGATAACGGACGTGATCAAGATTAGGATATTGGGTCTTCTTGGAATCATATACTCCTTGGCTCAGTATTTGATTTCTAGACAGCAATATATCTCCGGGTTGAAGTTTATTTAATCGAAGAGCATACTTTGTATGATAGGTTTTTTGCCAATTTTCAAGTGAGGTATCAAAGTTTGTTTGTTCTTACGACCATTTGGATTCGTCTGCAGTTAACCCCTTGTTCCTGAGATTTCCTTATTTGTTGGGTTAACCTTTCGTTGTGACACTTTGGGAAAAAAATAACCTTGCTTGAAATCAGTGGTCTTGGTAATTCCAGTTTGGGCCTGACTGTTTTAGTATTTGGTTGAGCATCTTTTGTCTTGTTGACGACAATGAATCTGGGTGGAAAATTTCACTGCCTTGTTGAAGAGCAATCGTGAATCTGCGACAGACTTGTTCAATCTGGGGAACGCTTATGTTCGTTGTAAATCTCTCACTTTTTTTGTTGTAAAGCTCTTGCCTTCTGTCCGTGTACTTCTAGTTTTGCAGGTGGTCTGTTATGGACAGTAAATCTTTTCACCTCTGGAAGCTCAGAGGCGAAAGCAGTCTTTTTTGTGTTCTATTCTTTAGTGTCAGGCAAGGGTTAAAATGAAATCACTTGTGGTGTGTTGAACTTGATTTTTTTGGTCTTTTTTTGGTACGCTGGAAATGAAATAAACAAACTAGAAATGCTCAAAAGCCATGCTCCGCATGTCTGCCTCAGGCAGCGGAATGATCTCTTCCGGCGGAATGACATGCGAAACCATCTTGTCCTCTTGGTTGACACCCATATTGACGAGTCGATCCACCCCTTAGTTGAACTTGAAATTTGAAGGTAAACAATGTCGGTTTTACCACTGAAAAGATCTTAGAAACGATACGAAGCGGCCAAAGAGAGGAGAAGTATATTTTGTCCAATATTCACTCTGCTTTTATCTTGTGACATTCAATTTTTGCTGGCATTCAACCACTATGGGATTATAGCTATGGGTCACATGTGCAGCTGTGTCCATCTCATTGTCCATGTCGACAATCACTGGTTCAGATTTAAAAAAAACTCTTTCATTCCATTAAAGAGTTCTTTTAAAATTTGGACCATCCAAAATACTTTTGAACGATGAAATTGAGGTGCTGTTGCACACTGCTGTGATTTGCTCACAGCTGCTCCCGCTTATGGGTGAAAATCGGGTCGCAACATAGAGGTACCCAGGACGCTCAATAATTAATCACAATGAACCCTTTTTGTTTGAGTAT
Organism: Rhododendron ferrugineum; assembly: GCA_025642025.1. Lineage (NCBI taxonomy): Eukaryota > Viridiplantae > Streptophyta > Magnoliopsida > Ericales > Ericaceae > Rhododendron > Rhododendron ferrugineum. Next base: position 1,708,616 of record JAOTQK010000004.1, read on the forward strand.
CTTTTTTTTTTTTTTTTTTGGAAATTCTTTGAGTATCTTTTCTAAAAGATGTTATTCATGAATCGTGAGCTTCACATGAATATGCAATTATAGAGAATGGAAGCAACAACCACCCAATAATTTACCCCAACATCTACACGCGCAAACAAAGAGAGAGGAAGTAAGCACTCACAAGTGAGGTGACCTTAGCTTCGGTCTTCAGTCCCGACTTAGAAGATGCAGTGGAGTTTTGTACAGATAGTGGTGGGATGACTGATGTGATGAGATAATACTTGCCGATGGATGTAACAGGTATCATACTTGCACTTTCATTTTGTTTTCCGAAAAAAAATGAAAAACGAATGGAAGAGGAAGTCAGTCAACCGCAGTGTAAACCAACCGAAGAGACCGAACAATTTCCTTTAAAGCTGCCCCCCACCCATCTCACCAACTCCATATTAATTTCTTCGGCTTGTCGGCAGTCCCCGTAATGGGACTGCACAGTGCAGTTGGCCGGATACCGATTTGTACGGAGTTTATTTTCGTAATTAGAACTGTTCATGTCGTAGAATTCGTCAAAAACTACTTCAAGCATGTCAAAAATCATATTAATTAAACACTGTTTAATTCCTTATCGGATCACATTTATGTTTCTGAAAATGGATATGGCCACACTGGATCAAACCCATCAACACTACTTAAATAAAGCAAAAAGTCACTCCGATTAGATATTAATAAGTAGGGCATCCGATTAGCATGATTTTTGATGGAGTTAAAGTATTCGACGAACTCTACGATATGAACGATTCCGATCATGAAAATAAACTTGCTAATAGCCGGTATTTGGTCAACTGCACGGTGACAAGCCAGAGAACATTATTTGTCCTTCGAAAAAAAGTAGTCATAATATAGACAGTTTAATTTCACAATTGGTCATGCAGCTATGGAGAAATTTGTAGGTGCAAATTGGGTATAGTCCATGTGGTAACCAACAGTCCATTCAAGCTGTCCAAACGTAATTTGGACGGCCTAGATCTGAGCAAAGAAAAAGAGGAGAGAGAGTGCTCGGATTTGGACAGTCCAAAACACGTTTGGACGGCTCGGATGAGCGCGGAATACCGCCACGTGGTACCCAATTTGTACCCAAAAACTCGAATATGTGATTTTTATATAAATAATTTGCTCAAATGAACCTATAAAAAATTAGAGCACGGAATATGGATGATAAATATTGACAAGGGTAGAACCACACATCAAGAACTGCACATAGGATTGATAAACAAGCTGAATGAATTACGCAGCGGGCAAAAAATGCAGTGGATGATATAGTGGATAAATGTAGTGTACCTAGACTTACACTTTTTTCGGTATTGTAATCTTGTTATATTGTAAAAATTAATGTGTCCCGAAATGATATCAAACGATATCCGAGCAACCTAATTTTTAGTGTGACTAATCTTGATTGAATATCGTTTGATATGATCGGTTTAACTCATCAAAACAAAGTCCCAAAAAAAGCTCGCAGACAGGTCAACTGTACGTTCAATCCATTTTCGTGGTCCTGATTCCTTTAGATAAATTCAGTAAGGCAAAATCCATCGATAGTACAGTATATTTGTCTTTGTGTTGACAAAAGGACTTTTTTGTTCCCTGTGACTCAATCCACCATCGGTTGGTTGTACTCTCTTATTCTATCTGGAGAGTGGAGACTTCTCTCAAAATCAGACGACGGCAGTTTCTCCCTTCCCATTCCAGAAACACTAAAATTTATACAATTCTCCAGCAAACCCACTTTCTTTTAGCCTCGGCTAACAGAGTATGCAATCTTGAACTCTTAATTTCAAAGAAGCCCTGCGATTCTGCACCCCAATGATATGATCTTAATCTTTTTGTAATGGGTTTCTTTTCTTTCCTTGTTTCCTGTTCATATTGTTGTTGCAGGATTCAATCTTACTTTTCCTGTGAGCTGCTCTGAATACTTCAAGATAAGGACTTTTTGTAGGGTTGAATTACTGGTGGCTACATTGTGTTCTTAGTAAAGAGTCGTTCCCTTCCTTCTTTATTGGTTTAGATACCTAGCGAAAAGGGGAAAAAAGAAAGATTTTTTTTGGGGTTTTAGCAGTTGGGAGATATGGGTTCTTTCTGCTGCTGTCCATGTGATGATGAGTATGAAGATTATCCAAGTAATTCAATCTACAGGCACTGCACATGCCTTAGATTCTTTTTCCACCAGCTGTTTTCTGGGGTAAGTATAGTAGTTTTCAGCTTCTCTACCACTTTCATCCCCTTTATTAATTTATGGGTTTCTTTTTATTTGTTTGGTTCGATTCAGTTCATGGCTGCTGTAAACTACATGTTAGACATCTGGCAATCAACTGCATAAATTCTCGCATTCAACATGTAATCAGGAAGATCGGGTGCTGCCTTGGCTGTTGGGATTTCCCAGCTGAGTTATGGCATATTTGTTGCGTGCAATAAAATTTGCCTATGGTGTTTCTATTTGTTTGTGAAGTATAGCAGATACTTGTCAAAATACTATGAAGGTTGCATATGAGTGTTGTGATTACATTGTTGCCTCTCTGACTTTTGCTCTGAATTGAGGAGAACATATGAGACAAACTGTCATAAAGATTTGGAACTGCTTTACAGTTGACTCACAAAGTTCCATTTAATCAAGCTCAGACTTGTAAAATGCTGCAAGCCTCAAGTAGAAAATCCCGAAGGGCATTATCATACTATATACGCATTATTGCGGTTCCGTAGGAGAACCCAAGTTGTTTTTCCGCTGGTTTTCTGGTCTTTGTTGTGATTAAAAGTTCATACACTTGTGTAATTGTACTCATTTATAGGTTTGGGTAGTTCTATATATATGCGTTGATCCATAGTAAGTTGTAACATGTAGGAGAGGAATAGGAGATTTCTCTACTGACAAGCTACAGAGAGAAATCTTTGTGGTTGGAAGAGATCATACTGAATATTGATGATATTCAACTTCCATAGATGGCTAAAAATAATATGAGCTTTCAGATGCGCTTTTTTGCCCACATTCTTGTAACTTTTTGCGACAGGCATTGATGCATCTGGCTGAAGGATCTTTGTGTATTAAAACTAACTCCGTCACTAGGGTGAGAAGTTTCAATTTTCTTATAGAGCTAATGGGGCATTAACATGTCTGATTGCTTCTGGTAACTATTTCCATGATGAGAGCTTCATTTCGCAAAGATCTTGTAATGAACCATCATTTTTTTTTTTTGGATAATGTCAGTGAAATGATTATTGCAGTTAGGGAAACTGTTTGTATTGAAAGTTTTCTGGTAATGATTTCCCTGATGAGAGCTTCATTTCGCAAAGATCTTGTAGGGAAAGTGTTTGCGGATTGTATGTTGTAGAAAATCTATTTTGGCTGGTGCTTATGGGCCAGAAAATATTATTTTCCACTTGTAACGCCCCAAGCCAACCACTGGCCAAGTACCTTGATTTTGGGGGAATTTACGGGCCGGTCTAGTTCCCACGGCCTCATTCCCTCCGACTCCCTTCCAATTTGAAATTGCACCGCTAAGGATTGCCCAAATTTTTATGCGGAAAACACCCTCACTGATGCGAAGCTAAACCTAATCTAACAGAAAATCTCTCTCTCTCTCTCTCTCCGCCTTCAAAAACTCCAACAAAGTCCATTCCTCCATGAAGATTCCACTCCACTTCTCCAAACCCTAGCCTCTTGTCACTATGCCACCTTCGATCTACCTCAATCGGACCCCGAAATCAACCAAACTCCAACCTGTGACCTTCGAAACCCGCAGATCTGCCATTTTTTACCCTTACGCAGTCGAATCGAACCATAAATCACCTGCGAAATTTGATTTCGAACCTTGCTTTGTTACCACATGATTCAAGCCTATTCGCGACAGGATCTGTTCGTTTATGCACTGATTAGAGTTTGAAATTGATCGATTTCAACGAGTTTCGACTTTGTTAAGTCTGTTTGAGCTCTCGCAAGGGAAAAAAAAAAAAAAACTGAGCTCAGGTATTAGAAGTTCGTCATGCTATTTCTGAGCCCAGTCATTATCATACTGGAAGTGTACTGTTCAATTGTGCTAAGATTGTTTCACTATTTCTCCTTCGTTGTAGAAGTTCACATGGTCAAAGCTAGTGAATTTCACTAGTTGTTTATGGTTATTTCTTAAAGAGTTGTTTTGTTGTGCTTAGAGAACTTTATGAGCTCAAAAGTTGATGAATTTCACGAGCTCGAAGCTATGAATTCACTAGGTAGTTGTTGTGTTCTGAAATCCAATAAAATTCACGAGCTCGAAACAAATAAAAATTCACTAGATAGTTGTTGTATTTTGAATTCCAGTGAAATTCACGAGCTTGAAGCTAGTAAAATTCACTAGGGAATTTCACTAGTTGTTCATGGTTTTTTTGAAAGAGCTGATTCATTTTGAGATCCAGTGAAATACACGAATTCAAAAGCTAGTGAAATTCACGAGCGTAAACTAGGTGGTTCTCACGTTAGCTAATTGTGTTTTGAGATCTAGTAAAATTCACGAATTCTGAAGTTAGTGAATTTCACGAGCTCTAGAATTAGGGAAATTTCAGAATTTCATGAGTTCATAGGTAATGAAATTCATGAGTTTGAAACTAATAAAATTCACTAATTTTTTGAAGTAGTGAAATTTTGCCAGAAAAAGTCACCGGCCGGAGTGGTCGCTGAATTTAGTGTAATTTGAGAAGTGGTGAATTTCACTATTTTTTTTTGTAGTGAAATTTCACCGGAAAAAGTCACTGGCCGGAATGGTCGCTGAATTTTGTGAAATTTGAGAAGTAGTGAATTTCACTAATTTTTTGAAGGAGTGAAATTTCGCCAGGAAAAGTCACGGGCCGGAGTGGTCGCCGGTCGGAAGTGGTTGTGGGGTGGTGGTGGGAGTGGGAGTGGGAGGGGGAGGG
>JAOTQK010000004.1:1721069-1732713 GCA_025642025.1 Rhododendron ferrugineum
ATTTTTTACAGGGCTCCATAAAACAATATTCAAAAATTTATGGATATTTTTCTAGATTTTTTTGGGACCCGAAATGGACCCAAACGCAATTTTCCTTGCGTGAATCCCTGCGAACCTTCCCTGCGAATAGCAGGGCTCAACTCAACGCGGGCAAACTACAGTTTCTTTTGGTTTTTCTTCTTTTCTTCCTTACTCAAGAGATGATTCTCGATCTTTGATTTTTGGACTTTCGTGGTTAATTCTCCACGAGTTTTTTTTTTTTTTTTCTCGAAAAAGAAGATGATCCTAATTAAGGACATACAAGCGAGCAAGAGAAGTCAGTTGTTGCCTGCCTGAGCTTAGATGTGTTCTTTGGTCAGAATGTTTTTGTAAATTTAAGGAGAACTTCACGAGAGTCCAACTCAAATTACACCATAGATAAACCCACAATAGAAGGGTGTCTAAAAAGCTTAGAGAAGATGATTTTTCTCATTGAGAAAGAAAAGACAAAAAGGATTTTTATTTTTATTTTCGCTTTTCTTCCCTTATTTGTTTTTGAAGAAAAGGGTAGGTTAGAAGGGTTCGCCTCCCCTCCAGTTTCTTCCCTCCGGTCTCCCCTCTAGTTTGCGTTTAGTGGGTCAATGTCGGGCCCACATCGATAATCGGAACCCCTTTTAGTGAACTTTACATTCGTTAAGGCATCTTACACTTGAGCCCTTGTAGCGGTTTAATTCAAATAGTACTATGTTCTTACTTTATGGAGCAGTTTGTTCTTAACTTGTAACTTAACAGTTCCATTCCATAGCACACCAATCAAGCATTTTTCATTCCTTGTTGAAGTACAAGCTGTAACAAGTAACCGTATCAAGTTCTATCGCGCGAAATTATTAGAGAACATAATGCATCACAATTTTCGCAATGCAATCGCGAAGGGGAACCATATGAATGCCTCTTACCCGAACTCAAAACGCGTAAACTTCCTACTAATAACAAACTTCTAATCGATACCTCATTTACCCGTCTCCCCCGTTCATATTTCCTGCTTTACTCTATACTTGTACCGACGTGCCGCATACAGAAATGCGCAGAAGTTGATCACACTGAGAACCGTGAGAAGCCAGTAGAAGTAATCAAACCTCCCGGTGTTAATGTTTTGCGACAGCCACGATTCTCTTCTTTCTTTGTCGCTACCCGTGGCAGATTTGACAATGTTGTTCAGTATAGTGGCGGCGAAGCAACCCAAACCCCCAGCTAGAGCAGCGTAAGCCGAGCCTATGCTTCTCATGGCATCCGGAGCCTCCTCATAGAGAAATTCAAGTAATCCCACAATACAGAACACTTCAGCAATCCCAATCAGGCAGTATTGGATTAAAAGCCAGTATGCACTCAGGTTCGGCATCGAAGATAGAAAACTAGCCTCGTATCCGTGTTCTATTGCATAGTTTCTTCTGTACCTTTCAAAAATCGCAGCCCAAGCCAACGATAAAATTGAAACGGCCATTCCGATACCTACTCTCTGAAGCTGAGAGGCCCCTTGGGGATGGCCTGTGATGCGGCGAGAGAGAGGGACGAATATCAAGTAGTAGAGAGAGAGTATGAGGAATATACTGAGGCCAGGGAATACAGGCATGCACGTGACAGGGAGTTTTAGATGACCGAGTTGCGTGTTTAATGTGTATGCTTGTTGTACTGATAGGGTCAAGTACTCTGTCAAGACGAGGCTGAGCATTATAGTGCAAGCAGGGATTGGAATGAGTTTCCAAAGGATCTTGACCTCTTCAACTTGTGTAACGGTGCAAAGCCGCCATGGACTCGGGTCAGGACCGTCTTCCTTCAGTTGCAGGGCTGCCTTGTCTAAACATCTGTATGGACAAACACCCGGAGAAAAACACGGTAAAACAGCTACACAAATTCAATATATTCATGGAAAGCAGAAGGAAAATAACAGATGTGTGTTGATAGGTTTGTGGAGCATGATTAGTACTGTACACCTCGTCATACATTCATTTCACTTGGCGAAGTCTCATGTGAGTTAAGGGTTCTACGGTAATTGGTTGCTGTAAACCATAGCATCGGCTACCTGGCAGCAAATAGCCATGATAGTAGGCAATCTTTCTGAACTACTTATGGTGTGTCCTGCTTTCTTGATGTAATTGATTATTCTTCGTACATTGTGATTTGTTAGTGTGGTTGGTTCATTGCCTAACACAGTGCAATGAGATTGTCCATGGAGATCTTAATTAAGTTCCTGGAATCAATTTAGGTAGAACTGTCAATTGAAGGCTTGGCGCTTGCCTAGATTGTATCATTTTAAGAATTTGTATTCGTGTAATCAGAAGCAAGAATAGATTGCCGGAGAGAGAACAAAAGAACCTTTCGTACCTGAAATCATCGGAATGAGCTATCTTGCTGCTGCCCTTTACAGCAGATCGTTTGCCTGGAACCTCATAGAGTCCAATTAACTCACTGCTATCAAAGGAGGCGTTTCTCTTCCGAAAGGCAGCAACCAAAACTTGCGCAACACGAGTCAGAGGACTACCCCCAGGCAACCTATGCCTGTACAAGGGAGTGCCGAGGAAGAAGACCAAGTTTGACATCCCCATAGCAATGGCCAAGGCACCGAAAGCAGATCCCCATCCGTGTTGCATCTGAATGTAGACTACGGCAGTGAAGGCCACGATCGCACCAGTAGTGACAGAGAGATAGAATAAGTTGAAAAACCTGTCCAGGTGAGCCTTGTAATCTATACTCCTCTCATCAAACTGATCGGCCCCAAAAGAAGAAACGCATGGCCTTATACCCGCAGCTCCAAATCCAGTCAAGTAAAGAACCGCGTTGAGGTAAAGCATCTGCCATGGTTTTGCAGGTTCACAGTTGCCGAGAAGTAGGGCGATCTGGTCACACCGGTCTTGGTTTGGCACAAAAATGTTCATTGTTGCACATAAGGTTATTCCTGTCAAACCCTCCGGAATGAAAATAAGGTAACAAGTAGCTCTTGTCAGTAAAAACAATGGCAATATCGCCAAACACACACATGTGCAACTCTGTTAGAATACCAGAAATGGACATGTTGCAATTCATTCAATCAACATAATTTAGGTGTGAAGTTATTGGCTGCAACTACGCATTCTACTTAAATGCTTAGGTTCCAAGAACGAAATCTTACTGCGAGATATATAGTGGTAAAAATGGCAATAGTCCAATATCGACCGAGATATGCATCAGCTATAAAGCCACCAAGCACAGAGGAGGCCTGTGATATTCCCAAGAAATTGTTGACCGCGTTTGCTGAACTAGAGAAAGGTCGATGCATGACATAGAACATAAATGCCACCATATTAACCGAAAGGCCAAAATAAGCCATCCTCTCTGCCATTTCGTTCCCTGGACAAGGAAAAAGGAGTCAAGCTCGCCCTCAGATTGTCATCCTATTCCAATGCACAACAACAAAACACAAACAAAGAACTACTCTTGCTGCATATCAGGTGAGATTATTAGAACGAATAGGAAAAAGTTTCACACTTGCATAGCAGAGCAGGTGATTTGATAGCTGGATAAGGATTGTACTAGAGGTGGCAATCTCAACTCATATTTTGTAACCCGCCCACTTATAACCTAACTCAACCCGCCTATATTTTATAATAGGTTGAATTAAAATACTCATCCTTGCAAAAGAGTGAACTACTCTCTTGCCGTACGCCTCCTGTACCAGTCAAAACAAGAATGAACTACGAGAGGCCCTCCCGTTCCTGTACCAGACAAAAAAGAGATAAATACATGCTCACAAATTCCCTCTCTCTCTCTCTCCATTTCAAAGACTTAATCTCCAAAACCGACACAAGGCCCCGTTCCGCTAAGAACTTTTTCTTTTAGCACTTTTTGTTTTTATTCAATTTTTTTTTGTGTTGGTTAGCTTTACGTCAAATTTTTTGTGGATTATTGATTTGTCTAGTCGAGATGAATCAGATCAGTAAGAAAAATTCTTTACCCAAATATTTTGGAAAATATGCACTTTAAGTGACTTTTTTTTATATTTAAAAGTGGTTATTTCCCAAAACATCTAGGTAAAAGTTATAATTTTTACTTTTTCAATTTTTTTTGACGAGACGAATCAAAAAATCAAAAAAGTGAAGAGCAAAACTAACAAATGCGGAATTTTTTTTGAATAAGGACAACCAAAAAAAATCCTAAGAATCCTAAAAGTTCTAAGTGGAACAACACCCAAGATATAATTACAATTGATGCTGCTTTTTGACTAAATAAGCCAATAAACCAATTTTTTCGTCTTTATTAAAAAAATAGGTTTGAACCATAATTTTTTACTTTTTCAATTCCTCTCATTGAGTCGAACCAATAAATCCATAAAAAATTAACGTGAAACTAAACTAAAGTCCAAAATCTTAGATATTACAAAAAAAAAAGATATTAGGGTAAAAGTAAAAAAAAATTACGAATCAACAAAGGTAAAAAATTTATCGCAAAACGAACCAATGCGAAAAAAAAATTGCATTAGGACAAAACGATAAAGGGGAGAAAATGAAAAACGAGTCTCATTCCTGCATTTCACTGAAACTGATAGTAATTCGTTTTGTATGCTGTGGAGAGGCCCAGGATAATACAACTAAAGTTTTGATTTATGTCATTGCTATTTGTTATCCGAATTGCACTTTGAAGCATCCACAAAGTGGACTCATATTCAACCCATACCGGGGGAAGAAAGAGGAGAAGGAGAAGGAAAAGGAGGAGGGAAAAAAGAAGGGAGGGGGAAAAGGGAAGGGGGCCGGGGGTGGACGGGTCGGGTCGGGTTTGCATTGACCCATATTCGACCCGACCCGTTTCAACCCACCTACTATTCGACTCATATTCAACTCGTGACCCGTTTCAATCCGCCCAAATCCATTCAAATCCGTTCATTTACCACCTCTAGATTGTACTATTGAGTTTGAGTGCTTTATCACGATGCACTTGAGTTAATTAATAGGACTTGTTTCAACTCGTTCTTGTTTTTTGGTTTTTTTATAACAGATGTCCGACTAGCTTACGCGCATCTCGACTAATGAGATTCAAACATGCGACTTCATATTTGTTTTTTCGTACTCATTTGGCCAAATCCCTTGGATTTTCAATTTGTTCATGTTAATGATTGCAGTTATATGCGGATCCCAAAAAAAATACATCTATTTACTTATATCAATTTTCAATGTTTGCTAAGCTCCTAATTTGTCCTAAAAACTGCTATTGTTCTAGTTTTTATACTCCACAAATGGAAAATTCCGACTCCGCCCCTCATAGGCAGCTCCGAAAACCGCATTCACTGTGGATGCCAAGAAGGAGAGCAATGGCAAAAGCTTTGTATTTTGCTGGCTTACTGCCGTGGGAGGGTGACAAGGCCCCTCTCACTCGGCATCTGGTTCATGCATCTAATATCTCAACTGGATTCAAAGGGTAGCGAGAACCAGATGTCATATTGAGGGGGGCGTTGTCAACTCCCGACTTATCTTAAGTAGTTGTGGAAGGTTTACATTCGCATGAGAAAGGGCAGCGAGTTACACCCGGTTGCCTTTGCCAACTCGGCTGCCATCAAGCCCGCCCCTGAGGAGAGGGGAGAAAGGCTTGCACCTCGGGTTCCCAATTTTGTAGAATATTATACTAGGTATAAAGAATAAGCACATTATGCCATACTACTTTCGCTAAAAAAATGCAAGGAAACGGATATTTAAGTAATACTTTTACGTTCTTGCTAGAGTCACTACTTTTAAAATTTTAATTTACCTTATTACAATTTTTTTTTCATTTTGAGATTGATTTACTGATTACTATTTTGTTTGCTAGTAAAAGTACGCAAGGGACTCAACCACCAAAGTTTGCCTTAGACACCAAAAATTTCAGGGCCGGGCCGGGCTACCACCAAGTGCTCCTAGGCAAGCTTTGCTACTTCAACGCTGGAATTGTAATGTTCTCCTAGAATTTAATAGTTCAGTGAAAATTGACAAAAGTTTTTAATCTGGAAGATTTGTTTAAACACTTACCAAAAATGAAAAAGGCGGCAATCCAACCACCAGTCTTGGAAAGATCAACGATGGGCTTCCCATGGATATTCACCGGCGTAGTTCCCCCTGTATAACCGCCGCCCAACGCCGTCCGCCGGTCATCGGACTCCATGAAGTAGAGCCCCAGCCTCTTCCTCCTATAACTATGATCAGAAGAATTCCCCTCCTTTTCCATTTCAAAAGTCACAGGCGTCGCCGGCGTCCCTTCCGACGACTTGATTTCTCCCACGGTACCCATCTCCACAAGCCCCTGAAAGTACAAAAACCCACAAAAAAACTGATTTCACAATGTGATTTGTATTATCTGGTCTCTATAAATAATGTCAAAACCATGAGAATATGACTAGTTTGCTTGCTAGGAATTCGGAACACATGTACCTAGGTACCTATGTGTATCTCTGTTTTCGTGCAATTTCAGCTACAGGATCCCAAAAAAAAATCGTATCCTGAGAGACCCAACGGCTGAAATTGCACAAGAACATTGCACGTGAATAGAAATTCTGTTCCCATGCAATTTCAGCCACAGTAAAAAATACTCTTAATCACTAGAAGTCTTATAGACGATCCTGCAGCTAAAATTACACGAGTGGAGATAAAACGGCAAACGGGTACAGATAACCTGATGCGACTTGCTAATTAAGTACAATTCCTGAATGCAGCAAGAGGAAGGAAGAAGTGCATAGTTAATTCCATCAATCAGGAGGGAGAGAGAGTTCACCTACCCAACTAGAACAGTGAGAGCTCAAGTGGAAAGAATTCGCAAACCAGAGGACTATATATCAGAAGCTGAGGTGATGGGGATGAAAGAAACAAGACGGAAGCAAAAACCTCAATTGCAGGTGGGGGGTGGGGAATTGAAGTGGTGAGCAAGCAAAACGGTTGGGAGAGTAAATGTGAAAGGGGCTGCTTGTCTGTGTTAGGATGGGGTATAGTGATTCGTATACTGGAAGTCCCGTAATACGCGTGCGCGTGCCCGAGCGTGAGCGCGGAAGTGTCTTTCAAAAGCATCTCAACACATTAAGATTCGCGAGAGCGAGGACTGAGAGCGCGAGGTAGAGCGGAGATTGAGAGCGGGAGCGAAAGGTTTTTTTTTGGAAGGATTGTGTGAGTAGGTTCGTGTCTGCAACCGACACGTGAAGGAAGAACCAAACGAGGAAAAGGCGGGTTAAAAGGGTATGAGAAAATTTAGAAAGATGAGAGTTTTTTTCTCTCATAAGAGTAAGGGCCATTTAATGCTTTTTGCTTGTGAGAGTGTGGAGGTAGTTGCAGCTGTATTTAACGCCATATTTTTCAAATATTGAGCCCACTCTCTCTCTCTCTCTCTCTCAAATATTGAGCCCACTCTCTCTCTCTCTCTCTCTTTCTCTCTCTCTCTCTCTCATGGGTATGACACCCCCAGTGGACCAGTGGTAGGTAGGTAGGCACAGACCGTTGGAGCCTTTAATGGGGCGGACATATCGAATTTCAATTTCTTTATTCCTAAGAAGCGGAAGGAGGGCGCGTTTGGAAAGAAAATAGAATGTACAGTAGTATTTGACTAAGAAAATCAATTTCTTTATTCCTAAACCGAAAGAGTTGAGGGGAGCGACCATGCGTAGCAGTTCTCTTTTAGGACCCGTGTCGTGCTTCGAAACGGACTAAACAGCCATAGCTTCTATCACTCCACCCGAAGCTGGTGGAACACAATTAAGCTTCGCAAGAGGGCAAGATTTGAGGGGGCGTCGGATCGCACAACTCGAACCTTATGACTATCACCTAAACCTCTTGGGAGTGAGTTTTGATACTATCCTTGGTAAATGATCAAAATACCGCCCTAGCTATCGTGTTGATCACCATGTGATCCTCACATGGAACGATGTTCATTTGATTTGAACGGTTCATTTGGCAAATCTTGATATGTTAGTTATTCTTGTGAGAAAAAATAGAGCCACTAGGACATCAATAGTTTTCTCAACATAATGTACAGTGTGACAGAACAATAGACAATAGGAATTGTATGGACTGTCAAATTTCTAACAATTCATTTATCTGGAGATAAAAATAATTTGATTTGTCAGCTAATCGAAAATCGGATTAACTTGATTCTTTTGTGTTGATAATTTAAATGCTAACACATACAAAATAATAACCACGAGCCATTTCGTTTCTCCTCACATAAGAATTGCATGAGAGGATTCTAGTTCTTTCATAATATTTGAATGAGGATTCTCTCATGAAATCCATGTGAGGAGAAGTGGGGCTACCACGATCCTGTATCATTCAGTTTAAATGTCTCAAGTTGTACGTAAATTATTCATGCAAAAAAAAAAATTGAATATTGGAAATTAATAGGCATCTCAAAAATTACTACTTTTTTTTTGTTTAAAAAGAAATGGACCGTCACAATCTAATGGTCCATTTCAAGTCTTATCATTCATTTCTCTCGAACCAAATATAGTTTGACCAAACACTTTGTAAAAATTTAGTCTCTACATATCATCCAAACAATTTTCACTGATTCTATTTATAATTCAAAAACATACTCCTATAATCTACAATTCAAAACTTAAAATCCGAAAAGTAAATGATTCTCAAACACGCCGTAAGTAATTGGCAAATTTGGCGTATTCGTATCAAACACACGAACACGCCAAAGATATTCGGAAATACCTGAGAACCTCTTTTAATGGTTCATTCCCCTAAAATCTGTTAAGTTCAATGCTAGCTAAAAGCATTGTGTAATACTACTACGGTGCGGTAGTGTTCATAGTAATGAGGCTACTTTGGGAGGTTTTATTCGGGTTTGTCAAGGAAATTGGATTGCAGGATTCCGATGGAAACATGGACTCATGCCTGGATTGCGACCGGGCATCAGGCTTTAAGGGATGGTCTCCAATTCATTCTAGATAAGCAGCTCGGTAACGTAGAAATCGAAGTGGACACAACGGATGACACCAATCGAATGGCATCATTTGGGACCTATTATTCAGGACCGTCAAGACCTTCTGCAACAACTGGGTTTACCTTCAATCAATTATATCATGTGGGAAAACTACAAATGTGCCGACGTTGTGACTAGATATGCTAGCTAAATCTATGCATGTTTTGAAATTTCCTTCACTTTATTAAGATCCAACCATTGGACTGTTGGATGACTCTCGGGGTGTTTCTTATCCCGTACGATGTATCTTTAACTTTCAACAGAAGTTCATTTTCACCAAAAAAAAAAGGAAAAAGAAAGAGAGAGAGAGAGGTGAATAATGTTTTATTGCTCAATAAGTCTAGGAACCGTCCTACCGAAAAACGGTTGGAACATTTTTGGACACTGGAGGTCATTAACGTATATAATCAAAGTAAAAAAGAACAGAGATGTATTTAGGCTAGCCCTAAATCGATCAGAATCAAGCACAACCCAAAACTAATCTTCCAACGAATCAACGGTTTGGGGGCCTAGTAAAAAATCACTCGTCGAAAGAGTATTGAGATGTTCAATCCACAAGTCAGTAGAGAATCAATTTAACCCAGATGCTTAGGGATGGCAAAGTGAACCAAACTGATGGGCCCCGAATCGTAACCGAAAATTTTACCCGAACCATAACCGAAAAATTCCCCATGGGTATGGGTATGGTTGATGCCTTGAATAACCGAACAAGTATCGGTGCGGGTATGGTTTAGCAGATCTCCAAACCGAAACCATATTATATACTTATTTATATATATATATACACACACACACAAATATAAGAAATCAGGAGTCGAAGTGGCAAACTTACAAAAAAAATTTAAAGACCTAGGGTGTGATAACCCTGTATATTTAAAAGGGCCACTAGGGTTTAAATCAGAAATATGAGTTTTTGGCCGAAGTGGCCATAATTTTAAATCAAATTGGAGGAATACCCATCTTCTCAAACGTTTTGTAAAAATAGGTCATCGCGCCCTTTCAAAAGGCGTTATACCCGTTAGGTGCCATGTGGCCTTGCCACGTAGGATAGCTCCTTTTGAAAAGGAGCTATAGACATCGCGCCTTTTAAAAATGAGCTATAGCCATCGCGCCCTTTCAAAAGGCGTTATAGGTTCAAAACCCAGACAAACATCGAACCCTCCCCTTTTCTCCTCCTATCTGCTCTTTCCCTTGCTCTCTCCACGTCGATCGCGACCTTTGAACCTGCGCGATCACTTTGGGGGCCGGATTCAAAATTCAGGATTTTTTTTTTTTTTTTGGAGCTTAAGCTGACGTGGGCCCAGTCCACGTCAGCGTCCTGTTTTTGGGCGTGGGTGGAGAGCCTGGTCCGTATTGATCACAAAAAATGTGGTTTTAGGGTTAGAATTATAGCTCCTTTTGAAAAGGAGCTATCCGACGTGGCAACCATTATAACGACTTTTGAAAGGGCGCGATGGCTATAGCGCCTTTTCAAAAGGCGCGATATCTATAGCTCCTTTAGAAAGGATGAGATGACTATAGCTCCTTTTCAAAAGGAGCTATCCTACGTGGCAAGGCCACATGGCACCTAACGGGTATAACGCTTTTTGAAAGGGCGCGATGACCTATTTTTACAAAACGTTTGAGAAGATGGGTATTCCTCCAATTTGATTTAAAATTACGGCCATTTCGGCCAAAACCTCTCAGAAATATCGGCTAAATCTATCGCCTCTCCCGCACAGAAAATTCTCAGTACATCATCTCTTCACATCGATCTCGCTCTGCCGTTCATCGTCGGTCTCCCTATCTCAGAGCGTAAGTCTCTGATCTCTCTCTCTCTCTCTCTCTCTCTCTCTCTCTCTCTTCGTCTCCCTCTATCTCTCACTCTCATCGTCTCTGACAGGCGGGACAGCCTCACCCCTCCGCCGTTCGTCGATCATCACGGCCCTCCTGCGTACATCGTCGATCTCGCTCTCTCTGGGCGCAGGTCTCTCTCTCTCTCCCTCTGGTACAGCTCGAATCGAAGATGTTCGTTCATCTGTTGAGAATGAAAATGACTGGATATTGATTTTTTTTCCTCTTTTTGTGATCTGGTTCGGTTACCCATTCGGTTCGGGGATTACCCGAAAACCAAATGGCTCGGTTATGGTTTCCTTCTCCCCTCCCCGTTCGGGGCGGATATGGGTGGTACTTCGGTTTCGGGGACGGAAAACCCAATATCAGCCCCGAATGTCATCCCTGAGTGAGATGCAGTGGTACCATTCTTTTATGGGGGCGCATTATTTTTTTTGGGAGGCCTGAAACAGTTGCTTTCTAGGGTTCTACCCAGGGCCGGCCCGACTGTTTATTTTCTCAACTTCTGTACCGTAATCTTTTATGTTTATCAGCACAATGGCGGGATATGTAAGGGAGAGGTAGGGTTTGGAGTTGGAGTTGGGGTCTTAACCGCGTAATGTGGATAGGGCTGTAAACAAACCAAGATGTTTGCTAGCAACTCGAGGCTTGTTAGTAAATGATTCGAGCTCGAGTTTTGAGCTTGTTTAGTAAAGGTGCCAAGCTCGAGCTAGTTGTAGCTCGGCTCTATTGTAATAGCTTGGCTTGTTTGTAGAGGTTTGGCTCGTGAAACTAACCTCTAACACATCGATAACTAGGCTTGGCTCATTTATTGTGGAGCCCCAGTTTCATCTTTGTTTGGCATAAGAGACTAAGAGAGACG
>JAOTQK010000004.1:1741239-1775892 GCA_025642025.1 Rhododendron ferrugineum
ATCAAACCTACTGAATCACTTATTACTTAATTGATTCAGTTTTAAGTGCTGAATTTAGGTTATCAAACAAGCCCTAGGTCAGACAATTACCAATTAATATAAAAAAAACTTGGGTATGGTAGTTTCTAGTCTTTGTTTTTTTGTTTTCGTATTTAATTCAATTTCTTATCCGATTTTTACATAAAAAAAATAAATTACACATGTTATGAATATTTGACCCCACTGCAACTAAATTCTGGGTCCGCCCCTGGAATAATCCAAGAGCTTAATTCATTTAGGGTTTTTTTTTTCCCGATGAGTAAGTTTAATTCATTGAGTTGGTCCTGAATGGGAAAGGAAGTAAAATTTGTGCCATCGTGGTGATTATAAATCTACAATTAACAGAAAGAGCAATGATATGGGTAATCATGTCTGAATATCACATTTTGATGTAGGACAAGTACTGGCCGAGATATTTCTAGAACAATTGGACCATGCCAAATCAAAGAATAAATAATTAATAGTAATTGAGTATTTTATTTGGAAACTTTCATTCAGGAATAATACTATGAGATCTTATTTGTGCTGTCTGTTTTGCATATTTCTAATTTTTCTATTTCCTAAAGATTTTATTTCCTCTTTCTTGTAGTCTTGGTTTTCAAGTTATCGTTCTGCTTGCTCTCCACTCTAAGTAGTTGCCATATTAATAGGACTCCTAGTTTTGTGGATTTTAAGGTATGCTCGTGGATTCGAGTGTTTATTTCGTTTGAATTAGTACGCTACTAATCTCTTTGTGAATTTCTCTGCGTCACATTTTGGGTACTATGTGTGTTGTCACATTGCATTGGTATAATGTGCTCCACTACCAAGTTTTAGTGGAGCATTGGTAGACATGGTCATCAAAGCTTTAGTGTTGTCAGTGCCGCCAAAGCATTTAATGTTAAGAAAATGTAGTTTTACATTGCTTAAAAGTGACTTAATATATGTTGAAACCTCTCTACTCATTGCCAATTAATTTTGAGTTAGATATAAAATTTCCACATAGTATCAGAATGGAGCTCATTCTACGTCACATTTTAAAAATTCACGATTCACATATACTTTGACCTTCGACAAGAGCCGGCCTGGAGGTGCCCATGAATATACGAATATACTCGTACGCATGCATGCATACCGTTAACAAAGTGCTGGACTCCACTCCCCTCTTGGGGAAAAGTCTCCATGGAAAAGTCTCCCTTCATGGCTCTCTCTCTCTCTCTAATCAGCTACGTACGTCACTCTAGCTTCTCCCCAACTCCAATTTCACTATCTCAAAACTTTATACACAATTTTTTTTTATTAAAATCTTACTCATTCTCCCACTCCTTTATAAATAGGGGCGGAGGCACATGAGTATAAGGGAAGGCAGCCGACCCCACTAGCTGCCAAATTTTCGTAGGGATAGGTATAATTTTTGCTAATCTGACCCCAAATTTTCATAGGAATAGGTATAATTTAGCTATTTTGACCCCACAAAAAAATCTCAAAATTGCCCCAACTTGTTAAGTGCATAGAAATCTCAAGCATTCTCTTCTTCCCGAGAGTTGATAGTACTAGAAATGAGACTATCATGTATTATTTTTCAAATATAACAAGTCTTTTGGGGCCAATTATGAGACAAAAATAATTATTAGTGCATATCAATCTAATAATTAACCTTTTAATTTAGTTATTTTTTGACTTGTGCGTAGAAAAAATATATTGCATATGAATCTAATTTTTGACCCCACGAATTACCAAAATTCTTGAAACCGCCTCTGTTTATAAACATGCAAGAACACTCACTAGCTTGCTTACTCGAGTCATTTTGGATGTCCAAAGAATATGCTTGGCCCGTTTCGCTTTCTTTTTTAACCTTCCTTTTTCAAATAAAAGCTAATTTCAAATTCAAATATAATGAAAATGAAAAATAATTTTTTAATTTTTTTTGCACCATTTAAAATATTTCAATGAGATCTATCAAACAAGATCCATATTGGTAGGAAAATTATTTATGTAAACCCATAATTTTTGAGTTTGAAATTACCTTTCTTTTCAAAAAGTTTCTTTTTTAAAAATCGGAACCCCTTAGACTTTTGATTCATCAAATTGGTCCTGAATGGGCTCACCCAAAAAGGAAGAAGATAAAGTTGATGCCATCCTGTAACTGTGGATCAATGTGCGAATAAAAGTTTTTTTTTTTTTTCACTTCCTTTGACAGAATTGGAAAGGTCATATTCACTTTTTGTATTGCACCATTTTCAAGTATTGATTGAAACTCTTTGCATTTTTAAAACTCCTTGAGAATGTTTACGAATCCTAAGCGGTTGTCTTTAACAGTCAAGGTCTCAGATTTAAAGGTTTGCTCTTCTTAAAGTTTTCGAAACTTCTGATCAGGTTCTATCAACAATTGTGGAACTTGAGATACATGTAGTGTATCAAACGGACTAACGGGTTTGTAGTCTGCCCCGATGAGGCATTTGGAGATACCATCACTACACTTTGAACCCGTCATTTTAAAGAGCTTCCCGAGCACTTTATCAATACAGAATGGGGTTTAATCGAATGTTTATAACCACATGATTGAGAGAAAACTATCTTAATAGAACAAACTATATAACCATTCGTTATCTGAAAACATATGTCGTCAGATCATGTTATCAATATTTGATCAAATCAATGTTTTACTATTAAGTGCTTGGCAAACTCTGTTAGATGAACTGTTCAAATGGTGATAATAATGTCTCGAATGGTTCTTTCAAAGTGCATTACAATCACGTAGTGCGTTGTTGCACCAAAGGAACTTCAAATCCCTTGTTAAGCCAATCCATTTAGGACTTTGGTTTAGCTTCAATTGCCCTGTCCGCCAGTGGAACGTAGGACTAACCTCTTGAAGATTAATTAAGATGCACGTAAACTAGTCCGAAAAAAATTGAGAAAACGAATAGATTTATGTTAAAATTATAAAAAAAATCCTCAACTCATATATTTGGGTTCACAAATGTGTGGTTGGAAAAAGGCCTAGAGCAAGGTCACTGAATGATTTTTTCCGTTGATATCCTATGAAAGCCGGCGGCAACTCGTGAGGTGAGGTCCATACGAATATACAAGTGCATAAGCGCATACATACACTTAGGGCATCCACACTAGGCTCGTTTGTCCTCCTGTAAAACTATAATAACGAGTAAAAGGGAAAAAAGGTGATGCATCAGTCTCGCTTGTTCATGGGTTAGAGAAACGAAGGCTACAGTTGCTCGGCTCTAGTAGTGAGCAACTGTTCATAGGCTAACCAATATTTTATTATACTTTAAAGTGTTTGTCTTTGGTTTCCCCAAATGGCTCTGACCCCACTTCTTTCTCAAGCACGAAAAGTATATTAGATTATTGAAGTATAAATAAAATAATGGGTTTGATGTTAAAATAGAGAGTCTGATGCAGTATGCATTTTAAAAGTGACTAGCTAAAGTAATAAAGTGGTCTTTTAAAGTGTAATTTGGTCTGAAATTTACCTAGACTGATACGGATACTCTTAGAGTGAGTTTTGGGTCATACTTTCCAAAGTATTCGGGTCAAATTTTGATCCAATTTTTGGGTCCTTTTTCGTCGTTTTTATATGAATTTTTTCAATTTTGATTTATGATTTTATATTTTTTCAATACTCTGTAATATTTAAAATCAGATATATACAAAATAAAAAATTTAAAATTCGGGGGTTCTTTGGTCCAGCTGGGTAACGACAATCCAATTGCTGGGTAACGGCTAAAAAATTGCCAGATAACATTAGTTAACGGCTAAAAAACACTAGGTAAAAGCAAAAAAGTCACTGGTGAAACGTAGGACGATACACATAAGCTAGTCCAAAAGAATCGAGAAAACAAATAGATTTTTGGTAAAATTATAAAACAATAAATCTCAACTCGTGTATCTCAAAATAAAATAAAGTGTTATCTCATCACGTAATATGTTGACCACAAATGTGTGATTTTAAAAGGCTGAGAGCAAATGAAAGCCGGCCATGACTCTGAGGTGGTGACGGCCCGTTCTTCCGGACGGTAGCTATAGCTCAAACCGGACATTTTATTGGCGGGTATGGAGCCCCTAAGGTCACGCCCAATGGAAAGTTACTACGTTGGTCGCCCCCTCCCGACCTTTCGATTATCCACAAAAAAAAAAATGAAAGCCGGCCGTGACTCTGAGGTGCGTATACAACTAGAGGTCCTTTTCAGTTTTGTTGTGTCCAGTCTGATCTAATTTTGGATTTTTATGAGCCCCTCCTGGACTCACAATAATAATTTGAATCGTTTATTTTGTAGAGTTCGTCGAGTACTTCATCCACATAAAAAGTTATTTTGATCGAACGTCGATAAGTATATGACCAAACAGAATTGTACAAGAAAAAATGGACCGTTTAAAGTATAAAATTTTATTTTGTCATCTCATTTTTCTTGTACAAATTTGTTTTGTTCGTATACCTATCAAGTTTGATGAAGCTAAATTTTTACTTGGATGAAGTACTCGACGAATTCTACAAAGTTAACAATTTCGATCATTATTGTTGGCCTGAAAGAAGCCCACACCCACAAAGACCCAAAACTGGACCTGGCTGGAACCTCAACCCAATATATACGTACGTATCCATGTACGTATACAATTAGCAACGTGGACTCCACTCCACTCTGGAGCTGTCGCTCGCTCTTGGCGCTTTCTGAGGGAGACTGATCTACTCTCTCTCTCTCTCTCTGTTCTCTCTCTCCACTACCCTCTTCTTCTCCTATCAGTTCCGCCACTCTTCTTCCCCACTCCAATTTCACCAGCCCTAAACTTCACATCTTCTCCTTTAAAACCCTACTTCTCCCCCTCCATTTCACACCCATTTCACCTCCCACCCACTCAACTCCTCAGATCTAAAATACCCACCTTCCAATTTTCACAAGAAGATGGAATTCAACGACAAGCTACTGAACGTGGGCCTCGTAATCCTTGCAACCCTCGCCGTCGCAAAACTCATCTCGACATTCCTAAACCCGAAAAGAACCCGCCTCCCTCCGGTCATCGCCTCGTGGCCGGTCCTCGGCGGCCTGGTCCGGTTCCTGAAAGGACCGGTGCAGATGCTCAGGGAAGAGTACCCTAAACTGGGTAGCGTGTTCACGCTGAGCCTGCTGAACAAGAAGATCACATTCTTCATCGGGCCGGATGTGTCGGCCCACTTCTTCAAGGCCTCCGAGTCGGATCTGAGCCAGCAGGAGATGTACCAGTTCAACGTGCCCACGTTCGGGCCCGGCGTGGTGTTCGATGTGGATTATAGTGTCAGGCAGGAGCAGTTCAGGTTCTTTACTGAGTCCTTGAGGGTGAATAAGTTGAAGGGTTATGTGGATCAGATGGTCATGGAGGCTCAGGTACTTGATTTTTGTGCTTTTTGATAGTGTTCTAAAAGTCGGACGCCTAGGCCGACTAGTCCGTGCCTATGCGTTGGGCAGGGTCCATCGCGGCTTAGATTAGGCAGCCGACTAATTAATCAATGCCTAGGCACTAGCGCCCCTTTTCTGTCCCATTAGCGCCTAGCGATTTTTAGAAAATTGTAATTTTTATTATGTTGGGCTTGGTGTAGATTGTTGGATTTGTAATGATTATGGTCACGAGCAAACCACTTAATAGAGTGGGGTCTACAGCATATTTTGACAATAAATAGGATGATTCGAACCGCTCATTTGGTCAGTTGGTCATGCGCGTTAGTCATGCAAAAAAACTAAGATTGACCGGACATTAGCAGCAATCTTAAAAGTTTACTTCTTTTTAAAAAAAATTGAATCGTTCACATTCTTCCTGTTAATTGATCGATTTGAATCGGGTACTTACTGATATTCGATAAATTTGACTATTTTGCATAAATGATTTACTTGTCTTGAGCTACAAAATGAACAGATCAGACTGTTGGATTTGTAATGATTATGGTCTCGACCACACCACTTAATAAAGTGGGTACCACAACATATTTTGATGATTTTTGAACCGTTCATTTGTTAGGTCTTGACATGCACATTACTTGTGCAAAAAAAATTAGATTGACCGGACATTAGGAGCAATTTTAAAAATTTTAGATTTTCCTTGAGGAAAACTAATCTTTCACTTTCTTCCTGTTAATCAATTGATTTGACTCGGGTACTTGTTCATATTTGACCGATCTGATTTTTTTTTCCATGAATGATTTCCTTGTCTTGAGCTACAAAATGAACGGATCAGATTGTGAAAATAGATTGTGGGATTGTGAAAATAGACTGTGGGACTCCCTGCTATTGGGTGGTTTATTTGAGAGGTGTGATTGAACTTTATGTGATTTATTTAGAGACCCTTTTGATGGTGAGAGAGGAGGAAAAAGGAAAAGAAAGGAGAAAATCCATTTACTTACTAGGTTTGATGAGAAACCATAACCCTTTTTTCTTCTCTCCATTTTTCACAATGTAAATGACCTTGAATGCTTCCCGGCGTGAGGAAAATACTTGGTTAGATCATAAACTGAACTTTTCTCCTTGAATTAGTGCAAAATTTTACAATAGACCCTAAAGTCCACCTCCATTTCTTTAATAACACCAGCAAAAGTGAGATCTAAGGAAATGACAACATAAAATAGAAGAATTGCATGGAAGTAAAATGAACTGAAATTGGATAGATGTAGTTAACCCTATTAATTCCCCCTTTGGATTCCCAGGAAATGTAGTTCTCCATAGTCTTTTTTGTCAGGATTCATGTTGTAGATTCGTTGTAGTTCTCCATAGTCTTTTCTCCATGTTGTAGATTCGTTGAAAGAAAAGAAAACCTGAGGTGACTCTTGTGTTCTGGTGCCTATTTGAATCCACTATCGTAAGGACCATAACATGCTAAAGAGTTATAATATTTGCTTTTGTCTCGATCTGCCAGCATTAATTTAGCCTCCCAGTGAACTTTTTTTGCAGAGAAAACACACAACCTGGAATGTTTTCTAGCTCAAGTGGATGGTTGCAGATAGTTAGGACCGAGTCGGTTCACAAAAAAATTCAAACCTTTTTATAAGTGGGAAATAGATGTGCATTCATTTGTATTCCTTTCATTACAAACTGCAACTGTAAGATCCTGGCTGCCAATGCTGAAGCCCTGTGCTGTACTGGTGGTTCACTCAATTTTTCTACCTTCCATAGTTGCCAAACACATTATATTCACTTAGAGTGCAAATTTGATTGCTATGTCCTAGTTTGGCCCCGATTAATGAGTATGTCGTAGTACATATAATATGTTTATATCCTAGTTAGGCACCTAAACTAGCCAAGCGATGGGATTCCCAAGCTTGATTCATTGACTCGCTTGGGGTCATTGAATGAGCTTCAACTTAAGCCCATTGTTGGTCCATTATTTTTATGGCTTGATCTTTAGGATAACCTTGACATGTTTACAGCTTGTTGGCAGGTTATATTCCTGTGTCTTTATGTTTTGCGGCCTATTTGCTTTAGCTTGTTTTCTAGTCTCGGGGGTTATTTAGGACCTGAGTTTGGTGTTTTGTTCCTTTCTTTTGCTCTTCATCTGTACTCTGGGGTCAAGGCTATGCTCTTGCTCTTCTTCTGTTTTTTTGTTGTTTCCTGTAAATTTAACGTGCCAAATATATGGTACATCAATCTTCTGGTTTAGAGCAACTAGCAAGTGAACCAATAACTGAATTGATTTGTATCCAATCTCGAGTAGCTTTGTCTATATTACCACCCTGCTTAGCAATCCTCAGGACAAAGGCATTCTTTTCATGTGATCTAACTCATTTGATGTTAGTACCTCCTATACTCTATTATTTTGAGAGAAGTGCCTCCTTAAATCATAGTATATCTTTAAAATGATGTTCCCAAAATTATTGGCTTCTTCCTATGTCAATCCGTAAAAGATTGCAGACCCTTTGGTCATCGTATTAACGTGAGCTGAAACTGCGCAGGAATACTTCTCAAAATGGGGAGATAGTGGTGAGGTGGACTTAAAATACGAATTGGAGCATCTAATCATCTTGACGGCAAGTAGATGTCTACTTGGTGAGGAAGTACGAAATAAGCTCTTTGAAGACGTGTCTGCTCTCTTCCATGATCTAGACAGTGGGATGCTCCCCATTAGTGTTATATTCCCCTACCTCCCCATCCCAGCCCACCGCCGCCGTGACCAGGCCCGCCAGAAGCTTGCGGATATCTTTGCAAAAATCATAGCCGCACGCAAACGCACCGGCAAATCAGAGAACGACATGTTGCAGTCCTTCATGGACTCAAAGTACAAAGACGGTCGCCAAACTACTGAGTCTGAGGTCACTGGATTGCTAATTGCTGCGCTCTTTGCTGGGCAGCACACCAGTTCCATCACCTCCACCTGGACCGGGGCCTACCTCCTTAGTAATAAGAAGTACATGTCATCTGTGTTGGATGAGCAGAAGAATCTGATGAAAAAACATGGGAACAATGTCGATCACGATATCTTGTCTGAGATGGATGTATTGTATAGGTGTATCAAGGAAGCATTGAGACTCCACCCTCCTCTGATACTGCTTTTGCGTACCTCCCACAGTGACTTCAGTGTGAAAACTAGGGAAGGGAAGGAGTATGATATACCAAAGGGCCACATTGTTGCCACATCACCTGCTTTCGCTAATCGTCTCCCTCATATTTACAAGGATCCAGACACGTTTGACCCTGACAGATTTGCTCCCGGTAGAGAAGAAGACAAAGTAGCTGGGGCGTTTTCGTACATTGCTTTTGGTGGTGGCAGACATGGGTGTCTAGGGGAGCCGTTTGCTTATCTGCAAATAAAGGCAATTTGGAGCCATTTGCTGAGGAACTTTGAGCTGGAATTGGTCTCACCTTTTCCAGAGATTGACTGGAATGCCATGGTCGTGGGTGTGAAAGGAAAGGTTATGGTGCGGTACAAGCGCCGTGAACTTCCTATTAACTAACTGTGAGCGGGAAAACCTTGGTTCGCTATCTCCATGGGTGAGGCAAGTTTAAATTGCACACTTGTTCTCTTAGGTATCGGTTTTCAATTTTTGTTGTTCTAGTTTGTGTTTTCACTTTTGACTCTACTCTATTTGTGCCTAAAGTCTTTAGTAATGTTCTTTCTGAATTGTGATATCTTATATCCGTAATGTTGGTAATTTTGCGCACCTTGATTTGGTTTTTATTCTCCAAGCCATTCAGATTTTGTATAGTACTTGGTTTCCATTCGGGTGTGATGTTCTTAAAGCAAATTGGCAAGTTTTAGTAGGTCCAGTACCATTTTCACATACTGTACCTGAAACCTCACAAGCTGATTCTTGACCCACCAGCCAACCTCGTGCTTGGGAGGTCTGGTCTCTCGTTGGGTTCAACAGTTGTGCTCCATTTAACATTCTTGAGAGATTCATCCAAGCCGCGTCAGAATCAGAGGACGTTACACCAAAAGGGCAAAGCCCATCCAAAAAGGGCAAAACCCAACCCAAAGAGTTAAAACCTGACCCTAGCAAAAAAGCAAACCAGTCACCGCCACCAACCCGAAAGCCCAGCCACCACTAGCAGCAACCAGCCACTACCCAAGACGACCGTCGTGCCCGTGTACAAAGTACAGACCCCTCAAGACGATGGCACCAGCGGCCCGCACCGCTACGATTCCCGCAAGATACCGGACCCCAAGTCAAGCCAGCCGAGAAACCGCCAAACCGGCCCTCACAAACGGTTGAGATCCGGCACCTGAGCATATCCCTACGCCGCCATAGACCACTGCCCCAAATGGAAGTTGCTAAATCTTGTTCGATTTTACACTACCGTGCACTACCACTCATTGCTCTAAAAATTTGTACTTTGGCCATTCAAACAGAAAAAATTCATAACTCATTCCAATGTGTAATCCACACAAACACACACACACACACACACATGAGCATGCAAAGTACAAATCAGAAAAGAAATCCATTGGCCTAACTAACTGGTGGGGCTTTACTGCATTCCACAAACGCTCGAGTTCATCAGGGGAAAAAAATAAAATAAAAAGAAAGAAATAGTGGGGCATAATTTAATTACAAGAAAGCCATAAAATTCACAAGGAGATCATCAAAAGTACTCGACTTATACGAAATGGAAAGATGTCTCCTTCAAAATATGAAGTGCATCAGGGGCGTTTACACAGCATTGTCATCCTCTCCCCAGCATTGGCCTGACGCTTCTGAAAGAATACAAGTGATTCACCACAGAATTACAGTAAATTGTTTTGAGGCAGCTATGCTCACACACAGACACAGTCAATATCCCCTTGAATTGCAAATATGCATATATACTCGTACATAGACGTACAAAAACTTTAGAGAAATGAAGCACCAAATATATCGCATCTTACCGACACTTGCTCTTTCTTTTCTGAAACCGTTGCCATCTTTTGCTCGATCCTCGCCATCTCTTTGAAAATACGAAGCAATGTCATGATCTAAGACAACACAAAACAGTTTAGGGAAAAAACGATATCCAACTTCTTTACTCAGCAATCAAGGAAGAAAACGGACTCCATCGTCGACAAAAAACAAACAAAACAATAGAGCTGACACCTTAGTAAAATTATCATATTGCTTTCATGGCGTTTAAAATCCTTTCCCAATTTACATGAAATTGATCAACAGTTACAAACGTGAAATCACAAATTACCCTTGGCTTCTCTAGTATTCAAAAAGTTTAGCTTTGCGGTTTTCCAGGTGGTCATGAACTAAAACGCAGTTGTAGGAAATGCTGGTGTAAAGTTGCATGGGTAAGCATTAAGGTTTACTTCAAGTTAAATTTATATTTGCAACATAAAAACAAATAGAGAAGGGTGAAGGACACAAGAGTCATCGGTTTTAATCCGTCAATGCTTAAAGAGACTCAAAGGAAGAGCTCGTGACTTTGCTTAGAGAGACTCAAAGGAAGAGCTTGTGACTTTGCAATGTATGGCGATGCCGTGGCGGATCACGGGTGGTTGCCTGGTTGGTGACCAGTTTAGATAATAACATTTGCATCTGATCGATATGTCAGAAAGTGTTTTCAATCCAAGGTAATAAGCCGTCTGTCTCCTCAAGTATAAACAACTCACATCTCCTTCAATTGAGTTGGAAACTACATGCTTGGGTTCTGTTATTTTGAAAACTCTCCTCCTTGGGTTCCCAATGGTTGATAAATTTTCAAACCATGGGCAGGTCCGGCCCTGAAATTTCCGAGACCCTGACGGGATTTGAAAATGGGGCCTCTCATTTTTAAGTATATATATTACTTGTTTGATAAAGGGTACAAATCAGCCTTGTAGTTCAGTGGCAAAGCCAGGCCGAGAGTTCGTGACTCCAGAACACACTGCTTCAAAAGCCTTTTCTTTTGTACAGGTTCCAAAATTTTACAAATAACATGTAGTATGGGCCAGGGATCGAACTCGCGATCCCGCGCTCCTAAAGCACGTGCAACTGACCACCGCACCACATTACGTTAGTTGTAAACTAGTTCACATATATACTAATATTTAACATATTCTGTCATTTGGGGCCCAATTATTTGGCCCAAAAGTGGAGGCCCTAGGCGGCTGCCTAGTGGGCTTATGCCCAAGGCCGGCCCTGACCATGGGTTACTAGAACCGCGATCCTTGCACGAAACACGGTTCAATTGGAGCTTATAGCTTTAACTTTTATTTTCACTGTGTTCTATGTTCTCTCTAAACACACATACTAGATAATGTACAATTATGAATGGAGAAGGGAGAGAAATGGCTGAATTACGTCATGGTTTGTTTTGGGGCTTCGATAAGGAGAGAGCTACTGTCACTCCAACTCAACCATGGATCGATATTGCCGTTAACATAAGAGACAGTAGTAGTCGCATAATAGGTGAAAGACAGCGACGAAGGTATGGGCAGCAGAAAACGGGCTCACAATTTTCAAACGGGCTCAAGTCGCAAGCTTTAGAAAAACAAATGAAAGCATCTTACCGGAGGCTTTCCGTATGAAAGGAACTCTAGTTTCCCATATATACTCTCTTAATAAGATCCATATATCCACTCTTTCTCAAGCATCATCCAGTACTCATTGCTAAGCATCATCTCCTCTTGCGACGCATTTATTAACTAACGCGTCAATTCTTGCATGTTCCTAGCTAGCTCCTGTTTGGAAGACAAAAGCACACAACGTAAGTATAGTTCAATACAAAAATAAGCATGCACAGATCGATTTTTAAAGTTCAATACAAAACGAACAAAAGATCGATCGAACAGATTGTTTTATTTTCCATATACAAACACCCTGGCCTCCTCAAATTCCTTTTGTCCAAATTAACAACGCCTTTGGGTTTTGAAAAGCATTGAGATTTGTTAATTGATAGACCAGATCCATCCGTACCCAGATTCCCCAAAAATTCCGTCCCGACAGTCAACTATACATAATACCTACCGATAAATAAATCAACATCAGCCATACGTACAGACAGATACACACACACAGAGAGAGAGAGAGAGAGAGAGAGAAAGGGTTGCATGCGTACCTCAGTGAGTTCTTCATAGTAGTTGTCGGAGGAGGAGGAGAAGAGGACCTCAGTGAGTTCTTCACAGTCGTCGTTGTCGGAGGAGAGGATGAATTCCTCGTCAATGGACAGATTCTTCATTTCGGAGGTTGCAATTTCCATTCCTGCCATTCTCTCTCTCTCTCTTTCTCTCTCTCTCTCTCTCTCTCTCTCTCTCTCTCTCCATGCGGCTGTAGGGCTATATGCATGTATAACGTAGGGGAATTTTCACTTACATCGATCCCTATGTAACTTTGATAACATTTCCCCCAGAGACACTCCCTTAAATTATACAGTAGTATTTTTTAACAGTTGCACCCCTTGTACTATCAACTAATTTGTGGCTGTCAACTGATCTTTTACTCATACTTCCACACAAAATTTTGCCAACAATTTCAGTTGATATTTTAATCATTCTAATGGGAAAACTCAAATCTAAGAACAGTTTGAATAAAAGCTACATTAAGAGTTACTGTAATTGCCTAAACACTCTTCTACATATACCTCTTTTTCTCGGTCATGACCCCCTCTACGAATTTTACCTAAGGACACACCCAGCCGCCTCACTAAAGTTTTCAATTTGAGGACCTAACTCTAGACGAAAAGAATGAAAAGACCATTTTGCCCTTACGTATATATATACCACAGCTAACCTATACAATTGGCTCATTCTACACTTGTTCGTTTCTTCCTTAACCCTAATCGGCACCTAATCTCCCACACACTTGAACCGTAACCCTAAATCGCCAACTTCTCTGTTCTCCCAAACCCTAACTAAATCCACGAATCATGTAAGCGATTATCAGTATCCACGAATCATTTGAATACCAGCCACGTCAGAATTAGAGGACGTTGGACTATTGGATCATTACTAATTTTTGCTGGAACTCGATAAAACTCGGACAATCTTGTTGAAAATTGTATGGTATACAATATTTTGATTTTGATGATGTGTTACATTTCGCTACCGTGACGTCACAAACAAGATTTTTAACCTTCGCTAAATTGAAATTATAAGAAATTTAGCGATTTCTTTATCTTCTATTGCTCCATATTACAAGTCTTCAATGGAATTAGTTTATGCATCATGTTTTACGAGATATAAATTAGTTTATGCATCATGTCTTCAATGGAATGCTTCGGAATCAAAGCGCGCTTCAACGGAATCAATATAAACATTTTTAGCTTAACCAGATTATAGACCGAAGGGCCACATTATAATTGTCTAGATCCTCTATGAGGATCCAAACACGTGTGACCGTGACAGATTTGCTCCCGGTTGAGAAGAAGACAAAGTAGATGGGGCATTTTCGTACATTTCTTTCGGCGGTGTCAGGCATGGGTGTCGTGGTTGTGAAAGGAAAGATTATGGCCGGTGCCGTACGAGCGCCCGAGTGGGAAAAACCCTGCTTCACTATCTCCATGGCCCATGGGTGAGGCGAGTTTAAATTGAACACTTGTTCTCTTAGGTATCGGTTTTCAATTTTCGTTTTTGTTTAGTTTGTGTTTTCACTTTTGACTCTACTCTATTTGTGCCCGAAATCTTTTGCAATTTTCTTTCTGAATTGTGATATCTATCTTGTATCCGTCCTTTATTCATGATCGATGTTGGTAATTTTGCGCACCTTGATTTGGTTTTTATTCTCCAAGTCGATCATTCAGATTTCGGATAGTACGTACTTGATTTCAATTCTGGTGTGATGTTCTTAATGCAAATTGGCAAGTTTTTGTGGAGGGCAACTTAGCAGGTCAAGTACCATTTTCACATACCGTACCTGAAACCTTACCTCACAAGCTGCTTCGTCATCCTGGTAATGAAGCAGAAATTCTTTTCGATGGTAATCTGAGGCTTTCAACGACGCGGCATCCAGCAGAACAACCAAGAGCTCCATTGCAATCAGGGGCACAGATACGCCTAACAACTTTACGGCCACAGATACGTGATGGCACCAGCCCCAGGAGTCAGAAGTATGATTTGTGGCCTGCACTCAAGGTTTCTATCACACACAGAGAGGGGGAATTATGTTCTTATTTATTTGTCCTGTTATTTTGCACAGAAAAGACTTCATGTAAGACGTGACTGAGTGTGTGTGTTCTCCACAAAAAGTGCAAAACCGAATCGGCTTGGAATGCGGGCGTGCCAGGACTGGAATGCAGTCCAAACTGTATTTCAAGGCCTTCGTGCCTCAAAAATTTGACTTCTTTCGAGCGATTGTGTTAGGCCCAAAGGGTAAGGCCTCGTGATGGTTCGTTGTTTACCTTTGCTGGATAAGGACTTAAATATTTCCTAACCGTTGTTAGAAAATGGGTAAAAGAAAAGAAAATGGCTGAAATATAATAAAGGAACGAAACAAACTTTATTAATCGGTTTAACAAAGTTTGGGTACAAGGAAATGAAAGACAAGATCTAGGCTAGGCTTGATTGAAAAATAGTAAAGTACTTTGCTAGAAAGTAAATGAAAGATAAATTTGATAAGCCGTGGGTTTTGATGGTCGGGGACCTTTGCCAAGGCCTTCAAAACTGTGATTTATAGGCAGGAGCTACAAGTCTTCAGCTGCTTCAAATGCTTCAATTCATGGCTGCCATGTGGCCCTCTTGAGTTGCTTCAAAATGCTCCAATGAAAGACTACTTTCTGACCAAAACTTGTTCTTCACTCCAAGAAATCGGCCAAGGCCTTAAAAATCCTTCTTTTCTGCATAAAACTTTGTAAAATGGCAAAAGGAATTTCAGCATCCAGGCCTTTGAGCTGCTTCAAGCTATGGCTTGAATGGACATCCTCTGAGCCCACCAATGCTGAAGACCGAGACTTCTTCAAGCCTTCCCACCATTATATTGGTCCTTGCATCTCTTGTGGGCCCTCAAATCCTCTAAGCCTGATTTCTTATGAAAGAAGAATTCAGAAACAAAGGATCAACTAGACCTGGGTAAGCTGCTTGTGAGCAGCTTGCGTAGGTCTTCATGAGTCATTTGCCAGCAACTCCAAGGGCTGCATGTACACCACCTGTCCTTGGCCTTGCTTCATGCTGAAGAATGGAGTCCACTCAAATCTTGAGCTGTTTGTAAGCAGCTTATCCAGGTCTGTCTAGCAAGAACATTCTAGGCCTTTGAACTGCTTGTGAGCAGCTTATCCAGGTCTGTCCAGCAAGAACATTCTAGACCTTTGAACAGCTTAAGCCCTTTTCCTGCCTTAAAAGCCACATGTGACGTTTTTTAAGTAGGCCCATCTATTACTTGGGCTTGAATTTTGAGGAGCATCATGGGCCTCTTCTCTTTGTAAGCCTTATGAGCCCAAGTCTGGAAAGAAAACTTGGGTTTTAATTGATTTGGACCTATTCGAAGGTCTTATCATTTCCAAAAACTGGACTGGGCCTGGATAAATTGCTCAGGTCTAGTGGATCGGCCCAAGTCTTTGGCCAATCTTGGGCTTGGGCTTGTGAGAAATTCTAAGTTTTAATTTAACCCAACCCTTTGCAAACTCCATCCAGACAGAGGTCTCCAGATCGGCCCTATTTCGTGGGCAGCCGGTTGTACGGCTTTACAAGGCCACAGACTAACATTCAAGGCCACCTTATAACCAATAAATTCATTTTCTTATTTTTGGCCAAAAATGGGTGTAAACAGTGTGCCATGCAAAGCCCAACCTCGACAGTAGCCCATTATTAGACTTGGTAAACTCCTGTTGCGATGAATTAAACTCTGTTCCATGCCCCGCTGCTTCTCAATCACATCAGAAAGTTGTTTGGCTTCCATTGTTGTCTAATATAGAAGAAATAAAATAGCATATAAGCTGCATTTGAAGATTTTTCAGAGCTAAATAGGTAAAGCAAGAGAACTACAAATCGAACACGGTAGCTTTAGCCGAACTCAAGTATGGGCCATTCTTACCTACCTTCTTTTGGGGTTGCGCTTTTGATAGTGCTTATCGATATTCTATCCAAAAAGGGACGCTAGGATCCCAACTCTTTTGAGCTTCGCGATAGCTCTCTATCCTTTGAATTACTCTAATCAATCCAACCTAATTCCGACCACGCAATCTAATACTCGCACCTACCATGTTTTCACAATCCTAATATTCAAATGCTATAATGTTTTCACAACTCAGACCACTGCATTAACCAATTTTGTGTGATCACAGTTGTTCCATTTTCCACCCTTCACAAAGGCAAAATCATGGAAAGCCTACGATCACTATGACTGTCAGTTCAAAACATACTGTTTTGTTTAATTACCTTAATTAACACCTAGCATTCAGAAACAAGAGTTCTTTGCCATTCAGCTCAAACATGAAGTTGCAGAAGATAGAGTAGCGTTTAAAAGTACAAAATGAAAGAGCTCAATGAGATTCTGCCACCTGGGCATAACAACTTGACCAATATAAAAGACATTAGAAGATGCCCGGTGAGTTTTCGGAGTCTTGTATCACTCGTAGTGTTAAGTTTTATTGACAACTGTAGGTTCTAGGATTGAGAAGACAGACGATTACTGGGCTTTTTCTTTATCGGTAAAAAACTTAAAAGTGGGACACCCAGTGAAGAGAGTGCTCAGGCTACATTGAGGCACTACATACCAGTCTTTATATATCTCTATTCCAAATGTACATTAGTACATCCATCTGTTGATCTGTAGATACAATTGTACATATGAAGGTACTGTTAGACATATGTGTGTGTTAAGGAGAGAGAAACTTAATCACATGTACACATTAAGATTAACAAAGATGGTAAAGCTCCCTTGATATTTCCCGCTCCTGAACGAAACAAAACGAGAGAAATTGAAAGGCAAACCTAAAGCTTCTTTCGGTCCGGCAAGATTTTCATAGTCACTGACTCGAAGTCCCTCAAAAAAGAAGGTGATGCCCTCTAATGCAAGATGAAATGACAGGTAATTAGTTTGGTATGATCTTCAGGAGCTCAATGTCAAACAGAAGAGTTTTGTCTATCAATCCTTGGTTTCGCAACACAAAATCCAAGGCCCTTTGTCCCTGTAAAACAAAATGAGCACCTTCACTAAGAAGTTACGTAAAGCACGTTCATCACCAGGAAAAACAAGGAACAAAACATTACTGAAAATGTTGTTGGTCTTGGCCCACTCTTGTTGTAGTCATTATCAGGATACCCCAATTCTGGAGGCACTACGATCCTGCAACATCACCCAGTAAACCATAAATGTCATCCTACATAACGGATACTGTCGAGAAAAATACCAATTTGCCATTCTTCCAATCAGGCTCCAATCTTGACTTGGGGTAAGAAGGGGAAATAAAGTACCGAAAGTGTCTTGTGTGAACTGAAAAATAGATCCTAGAATGGTACACGACAATTATGATTTCCCCAAGACAACTCCACAAAAGCAAAAAAAAAAAAAAGGCACCAATTGGTGAACCAGGATTGACAAGAACCTATGCTACATGGATCCTGCCGAATGCATAAATACCTGTGTTAGACACTCGGATACCAATATAGATCCAAGATTGACAAATTTAGTGCGACATTCACCTAGCAAGCGTATTTTGTAATTTGAACTTACCGGAATGTCCTAAGACATTTTGTAAACACTATTTATCCAAGAAACTAAATGAAATATACTACTAAATTTCAGTATTTTAGTGTATCCCTGTGTCCTCGAGATAGAATTCAGACGAATCAGACACTTACACAGACAGATTATGTCGTCCTACCAAGTAGGAGCTTGTAAAATTCATGTTCCACCATCATAAACAGATTATGCATCTGTGTATTTGTTTTGAATCACATTGTTACTTGGATAAACTTCTCAAAGATCCATACCACAGAATTGGACAAAAGGCAAATACAGCACCTTCTAATACCACCCAAAGCCATGCCTGCAATAGCTTCCTCAAAAGCTGGTATTACCTGAACATAATGCAAAACAATTTGCATACCATGAGAAGCCTCCATGGTGACTTCCAAGATTATGACCTAAGTTAATGGCATCCTCTAAATTTATATAAAATAAAATCAACTGAACTGAAGCTATCATGTAATACGTAAATAATTCTGGGTAGTCCCATTACATACTGTAGAAACATCCATAAAATATTGGCCAAAAGGAAATTTTCAAAAACTTGGGGAAGGGCCAATTCCATAGTTCATGACATTAACGTTGCTAGTGACCATCTTCCAAAGGAAGTGATGGAAGGAAAATTGGAAATGCATCAAAAAACTCTACCCTGTTGAGATCACTACAATATAAACCAAGATGTGACATAAACAAGGCATCAATGCAAACCAAGATGGATAGCAGAAAATTAATATTGGTAGCTGAACAAAGAGAGCTAAAGAGGGAGAAATGGAAGTAATTTTCCTATTCACCTGTTGAGATCCTACTCGAAATTTGTAAAACTCCTTGTCTTCCCCCTGCATAGTAGTAACAAACACACAACTCTAAGACCAAGTAGCACAGAACGATGTGTTCGTAAAAGGACAAGCATGCACTACCTCAAAGGAACCACCCTTAGTCTTGTTTCGAGCTTCAAATATACGTCCATAGTATCCTATGGTGTAGCCATCCCAGTCAACCTAAAATGCATTCACAGTTCAAAGATAGCTTATATTTTCCTTCAATGTGAATATTGTTGCCTTTGTTGGGGATTCGAAAGTCTAAACCACAAGCAAACACACAAAATCGAAGAACAAACCAAGTACAGAAAACAATCACAAGCAAGAAAAAGAACAAGACACAGAGATTTACGTGGTTTCGACTTAAGTTGATTGCTTAATCATACTCCACGGGGTGCTGGGGTGTTTCACTATGATGAAAGTATGAAAGATTTACAAAAGGAGGCAGCCTTAGCTTTGTTTTTATAGTCCAAGCAAACTAGGACATTAGAAAACTCTAAAAAAACGCGCATCTCGCATAATTCCGCGTGCCTGGTTGTCCGGACCAGCTCCACCGTGGTCCGGACCAATGTCACCGACGTCCGGACCAACTTCACCGTGGTCCAGACCAGATTTCCATAAGCTCCAATTCTTCAATCATGTTCGCGGTGGTCCGGACCAATCTCACGGTGATCCAGACGAGGGTCACAAAATATGATCAATCCTCACACTCAACAAATGTGAACAAAAGTAGCCAAGGAGTAATTACAGAAGTTTCTACAAAAGTTATTCCCT
Source organism: Rhododendron ferrugineum (assembly GCA_025642025.1). Classification (NCBI taxonomy): domain Eukaryota; kingdom Viridiplantae; phylum Streptophyta; class Magnoliopsida; order Ericales; family Ericaceae; genus Rhododendron; species Rhododendron ferrugineum. Next base: position 1,760,899 of record JAOTQK010000004.1, read on the forward strand.
TCCTCATCTACTTTGTAGCTCAAATCCAGCTCTGCCTAAGCTATCATGTTCACAATCAACCCTTTTTAAGGCAAAGTACCAAGGCTTCTATTAGACTTTCCCAATTTGCATAAAATTAAAAGGACCGCATAATAGTCCATGCAGCAATCTAGAAATGGTAAGTCAGAATCCAGGATTTTTGGAGAGATTTACTGAGGGAAATGAAAACCAAGGGGAAAAGATCAGCATCTTACATTCATCATCTTCTTATTTTTTTCGTTACTTTTTCCTTTCCGTTCATAGATCCGTCCATAAGTCCATGATCCCAAAAAAAACTTCAGAGATTATATCAAGGGGTTTTGGGGATGCTTCAGTCTCTTTTTTCCTTTTGGTTGAGACTTGAGAGTTTCTTATTTCAGCAGAAACAGTGACAACAACAAAGGAACAAATTCATTCCAATCTGGTTTCATTCTATCTTCATTTCATGCACCTTATCTTCTTTCAAATGTGTTCAACTAAAAAGTTCCTATTTGGAAACCCATGCACACAAATATTTTTAGCTTACCACTACTGTCTCTCCAACCTTTGGTGTGGGGCCACTTCCTACTCGCAAGTCCTGCACTCTTTTTATAGTTTGGAGTTACAACATGATTAGAACACAACCATGTAATAATATCATCAGAATGTTAAGTTTCACAAATGTCCATCCCAATAGGTGACCTTATATTGGAGACCTGATTCTGTTTCGGTGTAATCTGGGTACCGCATCTTTGTCTTGCCATAATCCTTCCCCCTAATTGCTGGCACTGTAGTGCATGACAAAAACAATGTGCCAAATATAAGTTGCATATTTTAATCACCTAGTCATCTAATAGCTGCATATATAACAACCTGAAGGTCGAAATTTTGCAGGTACGAGCAAACAACAGTACGTATGGTGTTGACTCCCATAGGTACTAGATTAGAATTCACCTAGATTCCCCCCACTCACGGGTACACTATATTTAACGGAAAAGTCAATGCAACTGCCTAAGTTTAAAATACAAAGCAAAATAGAGGAGTTGCAAGATTGATTCTCAAAACCATTGGGGTCATCCAATCTACAAAACCATCTTGATGCTAAATTTATAGGTATAGAGCATAAAAAAATAAACCCAGCTTCCTAACATTGGCACCATGCACACAAGGGAAGGTACAAGATGCAACTAAATTGCCAAACAACCAGGCCAAACTTGCACAAGTCAAAAGACAAAAATTAACGAGACAAGCAAATGCATGCCAAAAGATTGGGATGATCCCAATATCTTTCAATTCCTTGCAAAGGAAAGATAGAGAAATTTTGCAGCATATTAAAATTAAAACACCCACCATGGAACCATAGAGAGTCGGAGACTACAAAATTCCAGGGCAAATGAAACAGATTTATTAAATTTAAGGCAGTTTGGTTCACTGCAAGGAAACTGGAAGGACTAATCATTCCCTTGGAATTTTCAGTCCATCATATGGTCCACTTAAAAGAAATGGGAAAATGTACATTACAAATGGAATCATCATTCACGCAACTTATGTGAGTAGCGATCCCACTAGGAAGCCAATGAATGATCATTCCATTCCCTACCGATGATATTCCATCTAACCAAACACTACTCCAAAGATATATAATAACGAAAAACATAGATTGTGTGCAAATTACTATCAGCAAATTCAGAGGCCGCAGCCACACCCTCCTTCGACCAAGAGTTCCAGAGCACTGGTGCTAACAACCCAACTGATGATAACACCAGAACAACCTCTCTTCGATCAAGAACCGCTCTGCAACCTGCCGATGAGGAGGACGAGACATTTGCATCTTTCAACACCAAGAAAAAAAAAACTAAGTTAATTGTGTGCTCATTGTATTCGGTTCAAATGAAAACAAACAAATTGGGACGGAGGGGTATATGATCTACTGGCTACTTACAAATTTAAGTGAATTTTGATTTATTCTGGAGTTATGCGAACAATTCACATGGTGTTACTGACAATATATTTACGAAGGCGTTACTGACCGCAAATTCTCGAGGACGATGATGCATTGGAATAACGACCAAATATTCTTCTCATCATTGCAGGTTCAGAAAAACATCTGGACGGCTTGGGACGTACGTTGGCGCAGTAGTTAACTTTCCCGACGGACAAAGATCCGGCGGCGGAAATTGACGCCATCCCAAAATTCAGCTCTTTACTCTGTCTCGCACACCACCAACAGGAGAGAGAGAGAGAGAGAGAGGGTTTCGAGGGAGTGGAAGAACGGTGGGCAGGGTTTCGCGCTGAAAGATTACGGCCCCGGAGTTTCTGGACATCCCCCTCAATTGACCTCAATACCCCTGTCCAAGGTTTTTAATACCGTGCCGGATAGATACGGTTTTGTCACTGATATGGTACGATGTGTTACCGGGTATCGTTTCTGAATAATCGCAATAAATGTATATTTCTCAATACTTTTACTTCCTCCCTCACAAAATTTTGTCCCTTGGAGAATTCAACATTTTTTTTTCAAAGAGGAGAATTCAGCATTTTGAAGGGACACTTTTATTCCTCTTTTATGTGGAGTAATAGGTTAAAGGGAGTGCATAAATCGCTCATATTTTTACTGATCACACTGTTCATTTTATTTTTAGTGCATGAAGTTACCAAAACACCCTTCTACTTTTTAATATTTCCCTTCTGTTTTATCCAAATGAAATCATTTTTGTACAATATTTAATGATATTTTGGTAATTCCACACACTAAAATTAAAAGAAATGAGTTAATGAAATCATTTTCGTACAATATTTAACGACATTTTGGTAATTTCACACACTAAAATTAAAAAAAGGAGTTAATAAAAAGGGGAGTGAAAATCACATCCATAGGTGGAAGTTTAAAAATTGTCCAGCTATTTGAAATGCAAAGATTACTTATTGGACTGCAATACATTTTTTCGTACACTTTGGTGCTTGAATGTGGATGTGAACGGGCAAGAAAGGTAATGACTCAATTTTTTGATGTCGACTAATCAAAACTACAAGGATTGTGAAGGCCCTTTATTACTTTTAGCACTTTGGAGAAACTAAATCTAAAAATAAGAAGAAAGTTATGCCGTATAGATCATGCATACCTAAAACGAGGCAAATCAGGGATTTGGTGTGGCATTTTTGGGATTAATCCACACCAAATGCCCCATTCTCCCCAAGTCTAGAGGAAAATGAAATTCGACATTTTTTGTTTTAGTTTTTCGCTGTATTTTTTGGGATTAATCATTCATCTCGACAAAAAAATGTAGATCGAAATTGAAAAAAGTTCATATAGGACGACACTAAAAAAGGAGCTAGCTATTATGGAATCCACATGCTACGCGAATATGGAGTAGTCTATCCGGTACAGCCCAAAAAACTCACCTGCTCATTTTGACCACCCAAAAACATTCCAAAGGAGCTAAAAACCAAAGAGGGACCATACTAAATAGAAGTTCTCACTTGCATAGAAGCTGAAAAAATCCACTGAAACATTATCCTCTCACAGCACACTCAACAACCTTTACAACAGGAGAAGAAGACTCCCATATATCCTTTATTAATTTGTCATTGGCAAAACCAAAAAGAAAACCAACCACACAAGGGGAGTTACTGGCTAACAAGCTTAAGAGAGTTGGCCTTCTCTTGCAGACTATCAAGCAAGCTGTCAAAGCTCTTCTTGAAAGAATCCACTCCCTCGAGTTCAAGCTGAGAGCCGACGTATCCCCAGTCAATCCCCAACTTCTCTAGGGCACTGTATATGCCTTCAGCTTCAGACACATTTGAATCGATCGTCCTTGAGACCGCGCCATGGTCGATAAATGCTTGGAGAGCTTGGTCGGGCATGGTTGAAACCTACACGAGAAAGAGGCGATAGCCAAAATTAGATTCAATTGAGATAGATGCGGTAAGTTTTTGGCACCGAGAAATGCACATATTCCAGGTATGACAACCCTTTAATTCTGGAAGCCATGGCTGCCCAGGAAGGTTCAAGTTTGGGTGATGAAAACCCCAGTTCAATGTGATATTGCAGCAGCGGTGGAGGATATTCAGGGGATGCAAAACAATTTTAGGATTTGAAAGCCTAGTTTTGCTTGTAGAAATGCTAATGCAGCTGCTCATTGCTTGGCAAAGATTGGTGGAGGCTCTGGGACTTGGGAGGCCTACCGTCCTTAGTGGCTATTCTCTTCTTTGCAGAAGGATGGCTGTTTTCTTCATGTCTCACTTAAATTTTATCAAACCACCACACCACTCGGTCCACACCACCACCACACTCAACTAGCAAACCACCACACCCGGCCACTGTTGCCGCCGCCACCCATCACCATCTCTAGTTGAATGAGTCTAGCCTCTACCATAGCCACAACGCCATCATTTTTAGGTTTAACAACCAGACCCAAGAAACCATTTTTCATGGAAAATGTCTCTCAGAAAATGGGAAAATATTTTAAATGAAACAGAGAGAGGCCGATAGCATTAACCAGCAGAAGAGTAAAGGTGTTATAAAAATATTGCTCACCGTGTCAGGTCCAATAAGAGGGGCGACATATAGAGTGTCAGAATAAGCGGGGTTCTTCACACTGGTGGATGCCCACAACAGCCTCTGCTTCTTGGCACCTTTCTTCACCAAGGCCTCCCATCTGGGACCAGAGAATTTCTTCTGGTAGAGCTTGTATGCCAAAGCAGCTTGAGCATTTGCAGCCTAAAACAGGAAAATGTCCCATCACAAATGAGTATATTCAAGTTCCATGTTTTCAATTCTTCTGAAGTCTGGAAAAGGCAAGATTTTTGGGTATTTAATTACCTTTCCTCGGAGATCAAGGGCCTCTGGAGTTCCAATCTTCTCAAGCATCTTGTCGACAAGTGTGTCTACTCGACTAACAAAGAAGGAAGCAACACTTGTAACTCTAGAGAGGTCACTTAACCCAGAAGCCTCGAGGCCATCCAAGTAAGCATCAATTACTGCCTCATATCTAGCGAGGGAGAATATGAGCTGCGGATATACAACAAAAAAGATTACAACTAGAATACACAAAAAAAAAAAATGACTAGATCATTTTTTCATACTTCTCAAACACAAAAAAGATACAGACACAAGCACATAACCAACCATACAGCTATTGATTATAATGAACTCCAAAATCACCACCAAAAAAAGAAGACAACACTACTCGGTTGACTAATCTCATGAAACTTACCTAACAGGCTCTGGTATCATGGACCAAGCATGCTAGTTCAGCTTAGCTATGTTGATAGATGAGATTAACAGAAACATATTCACCCAACACACAATGTAATGCACGTTCACAGCCCTCTCTTCGATTTTAGGGAAAACTTAGGATTGTGCCTAGTCCATAACTTCTAAAGGCCCAGGAAGCCAAGTTATACAATTAAGCAAATACCAAAAAAAAGATTTGAAATTTCTGCCTGTCCTGTGACTAAATGCCAACCATGTGTCATGCCACAGAGATTGTATTTAGTAAACAAACCAAAGGAAAGAGAGAAACAGATGAGTACACTCTTTACATTTAACTAATTATATCAGGTAAGCAACCATTCAACGAGCCAAAAGGCAATCTAGGTAAAGGACAAATAGTTTCCCATTAGAAGGTTGGACAGTCTAGCCAAATTAAGGATGCATAGAATCAACTTACGGTAACATTCACGCTTATACCAAGTGAAATAACTTCCTTGATTGAAGGGACACACTCAGCTGTGGCAGGAATCTTTATGTAGACATTGGGACGATCAACCACTTTATGAAGCCATTTTGCAGCCTCAACAGTCCCTACAGTATCATCAGCAAGTCTGGGAGAAACTTCAACAGAAACGTAGCCATCACCTCCGTCTGTTTGATTGTAGATTGGCTCAAAAAGTTCGCATGCATCTTGAATGTCCTTCACCACAAGTTCCCAATATGCACTTTCAATGTCTTTTCCTGCTTGTACAAGTTCTCTGCAAAGCCAGCCATCTAAGTTACATATTGTAGTGGTGGGATTCTTGTTTCGCAACTCAGATAACCAGAACAAGACCCCATCTAGATTGAGAAAGTTGTGCCAATAAACAAAGCCAACCGAGTTGTCAGACTAAAATTGAAACCTTCCCAGAGAAACATCAGATATTTTCTAAATACTTAAACCCCATAAAAGCCAATCAGTTCCAACTGATCATACATAGCCCAGAATCTCAATTCCAAATAAAAGCATTCTAGTTAAACGACACCTGATGCTACAATCTCCTTCCGTCATTAGCATCTCCTAAGCATTTACGATAAGGTCAGGGAAGTTTCTGTTCATCATAGTTAAATGAGGCAAAGTGATATGCCGCAGCTTAGGAAGCCTCTCGGTCATTGGGAGGAGTTACTAATCATATAAGCTACACATTAACAACAACCAAACTAGGACTTAATTACATAATCTCCAATACCTGAACTGCTCATTGTATGCATTTGAAGTTGATATTGCTTTCTGGAAAATCTGCAACAATAGAAATAAAGCATATTAGATGAAACTGAAACTCATGGATGCAAAATACTAATCGAATGCGTACTTTCTGTTTTTATCCTTTTCTTTTGTCTATCATAGCAACAAACAGAAAACAAAAGGAGAATTGTGTAATCACCGCAGGGTTGCTGGTTACACCTCTGACGCCACTTGCAATCAATGGAAGCAGATCTGTAACAGGGCGGCACAAATTATCATACCATGGGCTCTGCCCTTCTTTCTCGTAAAGATCGTGAAGAACAGTTCTCTTGGTTGGGCTTCCATTTCGGTCAAGATTGGAACATCTGACACTGTTTAAAAACTTAATTGTCACTACAAACGGTGCATCTTTACCACAAGGGGTAAGACAAAAGAATATGGATTGACATAAAGAAAAAGAGTGAGGAACCATAAAACCACCTCAGATAACAACCCATGAGAAGATACTACATTCTACTGTTGAGATTATATGTAAGATAGGGTAAAATAAAACACATAATCCCTGCTAAGAGTGCCAATAAAAGCAAGATATGTCAGTTGCAAACGAGACTAATGCATATCTCTACGGCCAAGATAGACATGCCGCACTAGGAGATACTCTTATGAGCAAACTAGTAAGCTAGTCCTCAAGGTCTATGCTTCAGTCGGATTTGGAACTTATGCTAGGTCTTAGCAAATCAATTTCGGGAACTAAGCAAAACAAAGTATGCCATAGATGTTTACAACAAGCAAGTAGCAATTGTTAGAACCCCGCACAGGCACCTTCGTTAACAAGTGTTCTAAAAGTCAACCGCCTAGACCGACTAGTCCCCACCTAGGTGCTAGGCGGTCATCCAACCCCTAGATTAGGCAGCTAACTAGTCGGCGCCTAGTCCCGGCCTAGGTGGTCAACTAGTCAACTCCTAGGCGCTAGGCACCCCTTTTCCGCCCAACTAGCGCCTAGAGATTTTTAGAACATTGTTGGTAAGTAGCAGAAAAACGTTACTAAAATGAGGTGTACAGAAATTCTATTTTAACTTCCGCAACTGAAATCATAGCTCAAAACAGAAAAAACATAAAGTTGATATCACTGCAAAGGATGTATCAGAAATGTCTGAGCTAAGAAAAATTATTCCATGCTCCTCGAGCAAAGCTCCAGGACCTTTCTCACCGCACATTGGTGTGGGTTCCACCCTACAGTGTGTACCCCACACAAATGGGTGGTGGTAAATGCCCTTGGAGCATCGCTGCATGAGCATGGAATAATCTGAGCTAATTGTGGGAAACGAAAAAAAAAAGAAGGATAGATAACGTTAGGAACTATCACTAAGAGTTCGTTCCGTTAGCTTGCTCCTAAGAATAAAAGATCTATCTCTCCTCTGCGACTAGCCGACTTTACACCTTCAAAGGACCCAACAAGGCTGGAAAGAGGGTCAAGGAAGACAAAAGAAAGATTTGTACTTCCTCACCAAATCTCAGTGAAAGTGAAACTTAGATTTGATGAGAAACAAAATGGACTAATAAAGATTCAACTTTCATCTTCATTCCTCGGTCTTTTTTCTCACCATTTCTCTTCTCTTTTAGTTAACCAATATGTGAAAGCTTTCTCCATTGTTTTTCAATTTCCTTTTCTTTCTCGCCCTTTCTTAGCATCCAAAAGGGTTGTGAAAGGAGATTGGATACATAGGCAAACTTGACAACACATTCATCAAACCATCATAATAAGTTCGCATTTGACAAAAATCAAGCAATCATTTTTCTATCAGGAATCAGCAACTAAATCAATATTCACCTACCCACAAAACCAAACCAAGAAAAAAAAAACACAAAAATATCATGAGATTTGATAAATTAGAATCTTGATTATGTTTGAGAAACTTACGCCAAGGAACCCCAAGAAGCATGGTTATTGCGCAGAGACAACCTGGAGGAAGAAACCCTTTGATCAAAAACAGTTTTTCCATTGAACCCTTTGATCAAAAACACAGTGGGCCGGCATGATTTGGGATTAAACGTAGAGGGTGAGTAGGTAGGGTTTAGATTTGAGAGCTTGGAGATGGAACCCATGGTGATGAGATCACAGAGAGAAAAACAAAGATTTGATAGGTGATTAAAAAAAAAAGAGCTTCCCTTTTTTATTAGGGTTCTTTCTTAATCTAATGCTAGTATATAGTAGGATAGATACAGTTGACGGGGTGGCAGGTGAAAGACACGGGATTTGAGAGAGAGAAAATACTAAATTGAGAAAGGCAAAATTGGGGACGGGATTAGGTTGGGGTTGGTGACAAGTTTTGGTTCAGTGTGCTAATGCCACCAACCCTCTTGTTGGTTTTACTTACCACTTACTTACCGGATGAGCTCCTCTCCAGTCCATTCCATGAAAATGGACTGGACCCTTCAGTTTATCTGTTTGTGGGCCTTTCTTGATTCATTTTGATGATTCAAATCGTTCATATTTTAGGACTTGTCAAAGACATAAACTACGTCAAAAGATCGGATGTAGTTTGATACAATTTCAGATATTTGTCTAAGAACATAACAAGTTTACAACGCAAAATCCATTTAACCCGTTTATCTCAAGACATTCCAAAATTATATCAGCTGGTATCCCGTCGACGTGATTTTTGACATGAATTTTTTTTCAACGAGCTCTAAAATTTGAGCAGCTTAGATCGTTAATGTGAGCCCGGAAAGAGCAGACTAATGGGCAAATTGGACCATCTAGTTTTTTCATGAACTGGAGAAAATTTTCTCCCCTTGCTTTTTTTTCAAGAAAATAAATTGCGAGTTTATCCTCTATTTTCCGTTCTCGAATGATAGAGAGACATGCCTATTTTCGAATAAAAAGTAGAGTACTTTAGTTCATATTTTTTGCATTTTTCGCACAAAATTAAAAACTAATCGAGATCTTTAAGTTGGTGCGAAGAAATTCGAAAAATTGTACACATAAGTAAATTTATTTTTTTTATCGAAATTACACATCTTTTAATATGAAAAATGGACTAAATTTTTAACAGGTCACTATGACATCAGTATGTTCATAGTAACAGGTCGGATTACCCTTTCCATTTCCCTCGAGGTTCCGGTGTGGGACTTTGCAATTCAGGTGTGGGACTTTGCAATTCATCATCTAAACAACATTGGCTTTGTTCGTTTGGTAACTTTGGGTATTTTAATTTTGGTAGTAGGTGGAGAGAGAAATAAGGTAATGAGTGGAGAGAGATAGAGAGAGAAATAAAATTAATAATTGGAGAAATAAGATAATGATTGGAGAAAAATATAGGATAATGATTGGAAAACAAAGTTAAAACAAAGTAAATATGCTAAACGAACATGGCCATTATGTCGCACTCGCACAATATCTCCCGGAGTGTTACACATCCTCGAACACTTGTGGGACTTTGCAATTCATCATCTAAACAACATTATGTCGCACAATATCTCCCGGAGTGTTACACATCCCCGAACACTTGCGCCCTCCCGTTTATGTCCGGATGAAAAACCAAACTGGAAACTGTGTTTGTCTGAAATTTCAATTTGTGCAGGAAAAAATAGAAGGAAACGCAAGGAAAATGAAGTAGAAGCTCAGTTTTTTCTTGTGGTGGTCGCTGGATTGGAACAATGAGGATAAACAAACCCACTAATATGCAGAACTTCTATTAGGATTTCAACATCCTTTCCATTCCTAATACTGGATAGCCCAGAGAAACCTCGTTCCAAAATGTAGAGAGGCCTACAGTACTCCTGAATGAAAACAAAAATTACTGACACGTAAGATGTAACAGAATGAAACCTGAGACATTCGTCGGTTCAATTCAATCCCAAAAAATTGGGACGAAATAGATTTCAAGAAAGTTTACAAATAACTTTGGGGGTTCGTAGTCATATGCGCATCACTCTGTAGGCACAATCCAAAACAGCCGAAAAGGCAAGTCAAATTAAGTACAAGTACCATTAAAACAGTCGAAACTGCTCAAGAAGAGGCCAGTTGCATTATTAATAACATTATAGACCGGTCTAGAACCAGAAACAGATGAAAAAGAAAGAAAAAAAGTCATGAAAAGCATTCTTTAGAGAAAATGAATTTGTTGACAAACAACTCGAGGTTTGGAGAAACTATCAAAACTCCCTCATCTCATCCAATCAGCAACTTGTTCTCCTCCATGAAAGCGTAAGTAGGTACCTCAAGATTGTATGGCGCTGGCCCCTTGCGGATCCTTCCAGATATGTCATAGTGCGAACCATGGCATGGGCAAAACCAACCTCCAAAGTCACCAGCATTTGGCAAGGGGATACACCCCAGATGGGTGCATACTCCAACCACCACAAGCCATTCAGGGTTCTTAACTCTAGTAGAATCATCCTGGGGGTCCCGAAGGGAGGAAAGGTCAACACTGTTGGCCAACTTGATGTCGTCCTCAGTTCTACGCCGGATGAAAACCGGCTTACCACGCCACTTGACTGTAACAGTGGACCCTGGTTCGATGCTAGAGAGGTCTACCTCAATGGAGGCAAGGGCAAGTACATCTTTGCTTGCAGACATGCTCAGGACAAACTTCAGCACCAGGAGACGGATCAAGGAAGCGTACACAAACCTTCCACCAGTCAGGACAAAGTAAGCAAATGCTCGCTTGCTGGGATCGCCTGGGGGATAACGCTCATGATTGTGGTTGTCATACACGATTTTTGATGTGGGGTTCTTGACAGCTGCCACAGTCGCTGGGACGTCTGGGATCATACCCTTGTCACGTGCAGTAGCCAGGGAATCAGAAGCATATCCTGAAAATTTTAATTCATTCATGTGAAAATTTGGGTGGTGTTTGGGATTTTCACAAGCACGTCGGTCAAACCAAACAGATGTAAATGCATTTAACCATGACAAAACTGAAGGGAAAAGGATTATAACGGAAACATCAAATCCTCCCATCACCACTATGCTAGAAATGGAGAGGGAGCTTATATTTGCTACTACAATAAGCACCATATATCGATGTTCAATATTATTTGGAAAAACCAGGGACCAGAAAAAGAAAAAAAAAAGTAGATATCAAGGAATTTTATAACTTTCTAGTGAGAGAAAACAAACAAAGAAGTTATCACCATACAAATATTGAGCCAAAAAATATTAATAGCCTGCCGATTAATGCTGTGAGTGCTAACAATGGAAACAATAATAACAGAACAAGCACGCCAACAAGGGGAAAAATTTGAGGAAAAGCTACATAAATAGCTAAACAAGCAATTGATTGGCACATTATGTGCAATTTACTCCCTTGCCTTTGAACCTGGTTAATGTTGACCCCAAGGATCATTGGCAATGCAGATAATGACACCACCACAACCCTCTTCCACCTTTGATTGATGATTCCACAGAGAGCTAAAGAGTAGGGAAAAACACATGATTCGAACAACCCTTGCATATGCTACGGACCCAAAAAGAGCAATAAAAGGTAAAGGTCATTTACTTGTCAAAACAAAGGTGATAGAGAAAGGGTATATGTCATGACCATAAGGAATAGATGGGTGCAACAGCATCCAAAATTTGCGGGGATGTCAAACTGCAAGATCTCTAAATCTCAGGCATGGGCAATATATGATATGACTCGCTTTGAACCAGAAGTCTCCAGCCAAGTGTGTAATCTAAAACAATTGTCAAACCTTGTCTATTATCCTCCAACATGACAAGGCATTTCTTATTTCCAATCTACATCTTCCTGCTTCCCAAATATCCAGATTAACGTATACGTATGCACACGCATCTTTTCAAACAAAGTCATAGTGAATTACCTTATTGACCAAGAAACTCATAACACACACTTGGAAAGGGTATGTATGAGATCAAAAGTTTTAGGTAAGTTCGAAGGCTTTCAAAGTGGAAGGACCTCCAGACTTCTCGACTAATATGAGGAAGGGGCTTTGGTGGTTTTCGAAGGGGTAGACCAAATAAATTATAGCCATCAACGGATACAGGAATTGGGCAGAGGTGTTTCTCATTCTTGTTATGGCAAGAGGCGAGGTAGAGGCATAAATAGGAGAGTTGATGATGAGTCATGAAGCATGGAGGTCTATTTTTTTGACTGACACATTGACTGGACCCCTAAGAACCCCTAAGTTCCTCCCCTTGATGATGGATAAAGGGAGGAAGAGGTGTTCCTCCCCTTGATGAATTGATTATCGTTGGAAGTTGGAACTCACTCATGAAAAATGAAAGCAACAAAGAGAGAACCAATTAGCACAACAGCTCTCCCCCCTCAAGGGGTTGGGCTTGGGGGGTTTGCTCCCTCCTAGGTCTCAGGTTTCAAAACCTCTTAGGTGCTATCAACTTCTTGGGGTCTAGTCCATATAGAGCTTTGCTCTGGCTTTAATTGGGACCCTCGCAAGTGGGCAATAGGATTGGACACCCAAGATTAGTCGAGGTGTGCGAAAGCTGGCCCAAACACCTAAGTTATCAAAAAAAAAAAAGCTCTCCCCGCAATAGCAGCTGAAATCTACAACTTGAAAATAAAAAGTTTGACATAATAATCATAACAAAAAGCTTTTTTATCTCTTCCCTAAATCTATAACACTTCTATCACATTAAAATACATAGTACAAAAAAATCAAATCAATCAACTAGACAAATCAATAGATACACAGAGGCGAAACGAAAAGAAAACAAATCTAACCCTAAAAAGAGAGAGAGAGCCAGTAAGCACGACAGCTCTCTCCACAACTGCAGCTGAAATCTAGTAATATTTAGAAATGAAAAATTGAGATAATAATCATAACAAGTCAGTTTCATTCACATCTCTTCCCTAAAAATTACCCCACTTTTTTCACATCAGAACACATAAAACAAAAAATCAAATCAATCAACCAGAGAAATAAATCGATGCAGAGGCGAGAACAAATCTAACCCAAAACGCGAATCCTGTAACCAAAAAAAGAAAAGAAAAAATGGTGAAAGGTCTGACCTCTGATCTGATCCAGTACAACGGAGCTGGGAGCAAATGGGTGGCGCGGGGAGACGGATCTGGTGGGTCCGTCGGAGGGTGAATCGGAGCCGTTGATCGGGTTCCTGGAGAAGAAAGCCGACGATGATGAGTGAGAGGACCTCCAGGAGAGAGAAGAAGAAAGCCTCCTCCCTGTAACTCTCAACATCTTCTTCTTCTTCTTCCCTTTTTTCCTCTGCTTTTGGTGGGGTTTGGTCCTTCTTAGGCTAGGGTTTCACTACGACTGGATGTGCCGATGAACGGAGAGAATTTGAGCCAAAGATTAATGGACGAAGACGAACGAACGAGACGAACTCCCAAGAAAGCTTCTCTCCTCTGGAGGTTGAGACCAGGGGAATAGGCGGCGAGTAAATCGCCTATTTTTCTAGTGTCAGGTGAAACGACGCCGTCCTTGATCGTCTGCTATAACGAGTTTGCTTTGAATGGGTCAACCACAGAGAAATTGAAAACTTAATAATATATAATAATATTAATTTTTTGGAAAAAGGAATAATGAGAGCCGTCTTAGCTCAGCTGGTAGAGCGCATGGCTTTTAACCATGTGGTCGTGGGTTCGATTCCCACAGACGGCGATTACCTTCTTCGTCATTTTTTTTTAACTGTTTGATAAGTTGTCGGAAATGTTGTGTAAAAATTTGGTTTTCCAGAAGAAAAAAAAAAAGTGAAGTGAGGTGAAACCGTTAAGTTGTCGAGAATGTTATGTGAAAATTTGGTTTTTTTCTAAGTGAGGTGAAGTAAAGAAAAATAAATTTTTTTTCTTGTGTGTGTATAATGTTAACAAGAAATCTTACAGAAAAAACAAGAATTCATTCCTTTCGGCAAGACCTATTTTGCAGAAAAGCGTTTCCTAACGAGAAAATTGAAATTGTGGGTCCTACAATTTCCCTGGTAACTAAACACACAGATAAAGTTGATTTTCCCGTACTTTGTCATCCTTTTCGTACAATTGAACGGGGCCAAATAGGGTTTTGGTTTTTGGAGAAGAGAAGTCAAAAGTAGGGTAGGAAGAGTTTTTTGCATTCTCATTCTTGCCTTGTTGTTTAGGGTTCAGGTTACAAGACCCAATTGTCCTCCCCCCCATTCGGAATTTCGGATAAACAGAAAACCGTCTCAATTTTGTATTTTGTTTTTTCTTATTTTCTTGAAGTCATGTTGTGTTATGGTAATTTGTTATTTTCTGAGCTTATGTAACAATTTGATCTCCGCCATCTATGAGTTTTTTTGTTTTTTTTCAAAAGGAATATTAATAATAACGTTTGCTAATATTAGATAACTCCTACTTAAGAAAAAAAAATACTGGAGAATTTCAAATATTGGACAACAAGTAGTATTTTTGTGAAGTAGAATGATTGAAAGATATTTTAATTCACAATTTCAAAAATTGTCTCAATATTTCAATTTTTGTAGACCACCAGGCTAACAAATGCAGAGATTTGGCCGCAATGGATTTTGTAACGCCCCGATTTTCGGAAATAAAATCGGAGTATTTAAATAACAATTTCTGAAAACTTATCGAGTTAAAGTTCG
>JAOTQK010000004.1:1777075-1810107 GCA_025642025.1 Rhododendron ferrugineum
CCCCCGCCCTCAACCGGCTAGTAGGCTGTCACAAGTTTCTAGAAAAAGTATTTTATGAAAAAAAAAAGCAATTTCAAGCTCAAAAAATCATGTGTTTACTCAAATAATTTTTCTACCAATATGGATCTTGTTTGATAAATCTCATTGAGATTTTTTATATGGTGCAAAAAAATGAAAAATTTATTTTTCATTTTCATTATATTTGGGGTTTGAAAATTGAAAATATATATATTTTTAGAAAGGAAAAGTAACCGGAACGGAGCCTTACACTCCATTTACCCGACTTCCTGAATTGGATTAGAACCAGATAATTATTGCAGACTGAGGCAAGTACTTCGTGCGATTTGTTATTGTAATGGCAGAATGGTTAGGGTTAGCTACCCTGCGACTACCAGTAAGGCTACAAACGAATCGAGCTTGAGCAGCTCAAGTTCGAGTTTTAGACTTGTGAGGTTCCCAAGTCGAACTCAAAAATTTAAAACTCGGCTCGTTTATAGAGGCTCATTTAGTAAATGAACCGGTGCTCATCTCTTTTGTAAACAAGACGAACTTTGTAGTGTTCGAGCTCATCTCATTTATAAAAGGTTAGGTGATTTTTACCGTAACAAACAAACTCTGCCGGGAAAAAATCAAACTCAATCTCGCATTTAAGAAATTCTTGTACGAAATAGTTCCTTTACTTTGCACTTAAATTTTACTCCTATCAATTATCAAAACATCAACAACAGCAATCAATTTCTTTAGCAAAACAAACACAGACTTAAATTCGTTTAGTTTCATCCTTCACTGGGATTATATATAAATGGAATTATATTGTTCGGAAAAAAAAAATTCCATCCTTCACTGGTAAATGTATGTACCATATTTTTTTAAATGAAGTGAAATATTAAACCTTTACGACTTCCTTCGTCTCAAAAAGTTATAAACCATCATTAAAAACTCGGAATTTTTTTAATCAAAAAAACAAATGTACTTTCATACATAATTTTTCGAATTTGTTCGCATCAAATTTAAATTTTAATTGAAATTCTTAATTTAACATAAGAAAATTCAAAAACCAAGGAACGGAAATACAATAGAACGGAAATACAATAGTGGCTTATTTGTCGCTTATTTTTTGTCCTTATTCAAATTTTTTTCGTATTAATTGGCTTATTCACATTTTTTAGGGGATTATTGCATCCTCATGACGAGAGGAATCTAAAAAGTAATTTTTTTTTATCAAAATCCAATTTTGACTTTTTGGCGGGAAAACCAATGACTTTTTTAGCCGAACAAGCCATAAGTTCTTTCGTTTCACAAATTACACGTCTTTTCATAATGAACTATATTTTTGAGACGGGAAAGTATTTAAATTCCTGTCGGTGGCATGAGCACAAGGATTGTCATTAAAGAGGAAGGCTAATCAATTTTAATGCTTTATCGGTCAAAGTGTCTCCTACATCAAAGCACAAGCAACATGTCCAATCCAATCCCAATGAGTATTTAGAAAATGCCAATTGATAAATAGTAGTATTCTCCACAATCTAGAGTACTACTGTATTTTTGCTTGATTTGTGTTTTTTTTGCGCCGAAAGTTAATTTACTACTACTATAGTATGAGAAGGAATAATTCATTTGAATGAATTGCACGAGTTTTTGCGTCTAGGTGTTCTTCCGTTGGAATTCTTTCCCGTCCAATGAGGAGTTGTAGTTAGGTTGAAATTATAGTTATTGAGTTTAATTATCTCGTAAACTTTTACAAAGTTAATATAGTGCCTATAATTTTTATTTTATAGTTTATATATAATATAATGATCTCTCCTATCGAATGTTTAAAAAAACAAAGTCTAATTTTTACTATTAGTCCACCTTCGATGTTGGGGATATTATATTGCACCCCTTGTTAAATGTGATAAGAGTAGTGGAAGTAACATGGGATTGCACAATTACGTAGTCCTTTCATATATTTTGCATGTATTTGATGATCACCCCTATTGCCTTATCTATTTCCCCTCCTACCCCTTGTGGGTGAAGATAGTTCACACTTTGATAGTTTTTTGCCACACACTCTTCTCTAGTTGTTCTTCACTTTATCTTCTCAGTTGTATAGATGGATCTTGACTTCGGAGAGAAATGAACACAAAGGGAGTAGAGTACCAAAAGTTTTGTATCACATAGGAGTATTAAACTTTTCTATTGTTTCAAAGATAAATTTAGACGAGTGGCGTGGTTCATATAGATAAACAAACAAAGTCGTAAGTTTTCAATACACTACATAAAAATGCAATGCCCTCTCTCATTTTTCACGACCACCATGGTGTATGACTACAATGGACTAGTGTAGGCTATCGCGATAGGTAGGGCAGAGCCGTAATCTTTTTGTATATAGGGTAAAATACTTGATTGATAGCAATTTAGGAGAAATTACACCAATTTTTTTGGGTCAAAATATCAAATATTTAGTCCAAAATATGATATTTCTTATCTTATCTCTTAGTCGATCTGCCCCCTATCGATAAGGTTTGATTACTTGTAAAAAAGATTGAAACTGTTGCGCCATGGAGAGAGGATAAAAGCAAAGAAGAACGACGATCTAGCACGTCATTTCACGTTAATAATGGCCACCTTCTCTATCTAAGTTTATTTTTCCCATATAATGTAAGTAAGATTATCTAGGCCCCGCTATTTTCTTACAAAAACAGAAGGGCGAAGCTTCGTGATAGGAGTGTAAAAAGCCGTACTACGAATACAGACATACTCCCAATAGTCTGATGCATGCAGTTCCCATACGCATCGAACGACTGCGAACACGTTTGCGTCACGTGTCCGGACACTTGCGTCAAATGCAGTTTCCAATATCTCAGGGGCACCCATACGCCATAGCATCCGACATCAGGGAGATGCACTGCAATTCCACCTTTGTCTTTTTCACACTGGAGAGAGAAGAAGAAGAAGAGAGGGAATATTCAAAATCATCCCAAAAATTTCCAAATTTCAACCCAACCCCGCCCATATCCCCCTCCCAAAAAAACCCTATTTATAAATCCAAGTCAAAGAGACTTTCCTTGAACTACTACTACCAACCCTTTCACAGCCATGGCGCACGACAGCGACCTCCCCTGCGACGGCGACGGCATTTGCATGGTCTGCAAGGGCAAGCCCGGCGACGGCGAGACCCTCACCTGCAAGACCTGCGTCGCCCCGTGGCACGTGGCTTGCCTCTCCGCCCCGCCCGAAACCCTAGCCGCCGCCGCCCAGTGGGAGTGCCCCGACTGCTCGTTCGTCGCCGGCGGAGCCAATGCGGCGGCGACGGCGGTGGTCGGCGTCGGATCCGAGATCGTGGCGGCGATCCGGGCGATCGAGTCGGATGGGTCGCTGACGGAGCAGGAGAAGGCGAAGCGGCGGCAGGAGCTCATGAGCGGCGGGGGGAGGCGGGGCGACGACGAGAAGGAGAAGGTGGAGAAGGCGAATGGGGTTTTGGATCTGTTTGATGAGGGTTTGAACTGCTCGTTTTGCATGCAGCTACCGGAGAGACCTGTTACGGTAACATCTCTCTCTCTCTCTCTCTATCTATCTTTTCAGTTTGTAATCGGAACGGCGTTCCGGTCCGGTTTGTTTTGCTAGGGTTCAGTTTAATTGGGACTGTGTGGCTGTCCAGTTTTGTTAGGGTTCAGTTCGCTCGAGTTTTAACGTGTTTATGGGTCTGTCTCGGGTAAAAAGATTTAATCAGAATCCTTCATTTTGTAGAACTCGTCGATAAGATAGATTATGGACGAGATAAGTTTGATCGGACTTCATTTTCTATAAGGACTAACCGCTTTTGTGTGAGAAACCATATTTGACTTCTTCTTTTTTATCAGACAAACATGATTCATTCATATGGCAAATGAAGTTCAATAAATTTGATTTCCATTATGAATATTCTTATGGACTAGATCTACAAAATGAATGATTCTGATATGTTTTTTTTTTTGGGGTCTGAAATTGAAAAAAATAAAATGAAAATAGGAGGGGACTAGACCCTAGCAAAATTTATCTGGAACTCAATCACTTTAATTGGGTCCTTTGCTTTTAATTGGGTCCTCTAAGTTGATGGTGTGATTGGTCTGAAGATGTGCGGTAAGCTGGTCTTTATCAAGAAAGAAGAAAATATCTGTCTGTCTTTCACTGTCATGGAGTTTATTAAGTCAAACAAGGAACATTTGGAAAATATCTCTCAAGTTATTTGACTGTTTGTTCAAATTTTTTTTTTGTCAGTTAGCTTGACCTCGTTTGCTTTAATATTCCAACTTGTATGTATGGAAAATCGGATGGGGTCCGTTACGATATAGTTTTTCGAAAGAGTTGTTATCAAAGCACTTGATTTCTCTATGCTGTGAGTTTGAACTTTGACAACTGTCACTTTATTTTTTTCTGATGGAATTTGAGTACTAGATATTTTGCTAAGAAATATGGGGCTAAAGAACTGTTGTCATATGTGGTGAATTTTGGGACAACGATTCGTAATTCCTATGAGTAGTGGAGGGTAGAGAGTCGACTTACAAAGTGTTGGATTTCAAGCTTCTTATGGGTTTTTTTGGACGTTAACAAGGATTTCAGATTTCACTTTTTTTTCTTCTATTTTTTAGTTATTCGGTGATGTACATAAGTGTACAGGGAAATTTGGTGGATTCCAGTATCTCCAGTCCACTGAATCAGTAAGTTTGAAGATTTTGTGTAACCAGATGGTTCTTAATTCCTAATAGCAATATACAGGACGTTACTTGAGAATATATTGCCCTCTTAACAGTATTACAGTATTGATTAAGAGTTGAACCTCTCTGCTTCTGTCATTTGTTGTCTTGCAAAACGAGTCAATTGAGAACAGCATAAGGTATCTTTGCAATGTAATGGCTGCTTTTGGTTAGGCTCCATTTCTTAATGTTTTCATGGCCCAGGTTATGGTGCTACTTCTCAGTCTTGCCACTCAATATTTGCAAACAACCAGCCAAGATTTTCCTTGGAGATCCTCTTTCCTTCCCCAAATTCTCAAATGCTTGCACATCCTCACTTGAAACATTCTTAATAACCTTCCACACAGCTTTAAAATACCTATGCAGAAACCTTTCTTCTTTGTGACAATTCGTATCTACTGGATCTCAAATGTTCATGATGTCATGCAACTCTCTCTGACATTTCTCTGTTCCAAATCTTCATGCTGGAAACACTATTTGTTTGTACACATGGACACCTAATCTTAGTGATGGAATTCACTATGTTGTGCATGCACACCCAGCT
Source organism: Rhododendron ferrugineum (assembly GCA_025642025.1). Taxonomy (NCBI): domain Eukaryota; kingdom Viridiplantae; phylum Streptophyta; class Magnoliopsida; order Ericales; family Ericaceae; genus Rhododendron; species Rhododendron ferrugineum. The sequence continues at coordinate 1,782,335 of JAOTQK010000004.1, forward strand.
GTACTACTTCTGATTTTACCTCGTAGGTTACACTGTGTGGATGTACTAAATAGTAATTATGAGTTGTGATTGTTTTCTTGTAAAAACAGAGTAGCAATTTGATTGAATGCAGAGCTGTTCATCTTTTCTTAATCATTAACAAAGTGTAGAATTTGTTTGAAGGTTTTGGCAATGAGCTAATCTTCACTGCCTCTTTTGCAGACTCCCTGTGGTCATAATTTCTGCTTGAAGTGTTTCGAGAAATGGATTGGTCAGGGAAAGCGAACTTGTGCAAATTGCCGCAATGCAATTCCGCCCAAGATGGCAAGCAATCCTCGAATCAACTCTGCTCTTGTCATTGCCATCCGTATGGCCAAGATGTCGAAAACAAATGCTTCAGGGGGGCCACCAAAGGAGTACCACTTCGTTCACAACCAAAACCGACCTGACAAGGCTTACACCACTGAAAGGGCAAAGAAAGCAGGAAAGGCTAATGCTTGTAGTGGAAAGATTTTTGTCACAGTCCCTAATGATCATTTTGGACCAATTCTAGCAGAGAATGACCCAGAAAGGAAACAGGGTGTGTTGGTGGGTGAGACTTGGGAGGATCGAATGGAGTGCAGGCAATGGGGAGCTCACTTTCCTCATGTGGCAGGAATTGCTGGGCAGTCAGAGTATGGGGCCCAGTCTGTGGCGCTCTCTGGAGGATATGAAGATGACGAGGATCATGGCGAGTGGTTCCTCTACACAGGAAGGTATGTTCTTTTGTACTCTACTTTGAGTGATGGTCATTCTGGGCTGTGTTTGCTTTTCACTGGCACCATTACAAAGACGAAAAAGGATTTCATGTGACATAATAACGACATACTGAAAATGATTGTTGCTTGCTGATGTAAGTTAAGTTAATCTTGTCTGGTGCGGTCTATGATTTGAATATGTGTGAATGAAAGCTGGCTGCTTATTGATGGTATTCACCTTGTAATTAACTATTTTGAGCCACTTTACACATCAGATAATTGGTCAAGGTTTAGCAAATTTGGTACTGGTTGCATGCTGTTGAGAAATGTCAGGACTGTGCATTGTTAGTTGATTTAACATTTGCGTGGATGCTCTATTCTATTTCCTTAGCATTTGGTTATTAGATTCATGCCAAGTTTCATTTCGCTGAAAAGTATGATTAGATGTGGCCATACTAGTTGCAAGAGTAAAGTTTGAATGCCTTTAGATGAACACGATTCTACTCCTCATGATTACTCCATTATTTTTCAGTTCTTGCCATGCATGTGTTGAAATTGATCCCTTTGCTTCTCTATTTTGGTGAACAGTGGTGGAAGAGACCTCAGTGGGAACAAAAGAACGAACAAGATGCACTCATTTGATCAGAAGTTTGTTAAAAGTAATGAGGCATTACGGGTCAGTTGCCGCAAAGGTTATCCTGTCAGAGTCGTGAGGTGAATTGTGTGAATCCTTTATTTTGGCATCTAGTAAAACTAAATACAGTGCCTGTTCTATTCGATAGACACACCATTGAGGTGGGTGCAGTTTATTGTAAGTTTTTCATTATGATGTTACACATAATATTGAACAACCCAATAAATTTTAGGACCTAGAATGATCATGAATCATGATTTTCACAATACATAAACACAAAGTGGAAATTATATGAACTTAATTTTACATACCTGGATCCTTCTGAGCAGAACCTTGTCTGAACAAATAGTTTATCGGATTAAAATGCTTAGGAACCTGAAAAGAGCTTGAGCCCTTGTTAGGAAGAGATTTCTCTCCCTTGACTCCCAATTCCTTCTGTACAGCCTAACTTTATTTGATGAGAAAAGGCTGTACTATATTTTTTCTCATAGTCAGGGAGGGGACTTCCTCCTCTTATCTATGTATTCATTATTTAGTTATGTCCTCCATACACATCATTATAGCTCCACAATGGAATTATGGAGCTCATTTAATTATTAGGCGTCCAAGGCAATCATGTGGGCAAAGCATTCATGTGGGCCATGTTTTTACATTCTCCCACTTGGCCCATATGATCACTTATGTTAGGGCTTCATACGGTAACATTAGGCGTGCAATTAAACTGTATATTGCGTTGCTTCAATTCGATTAAGAATCATAACACCATAATAATACAACCTACTAATGCGAGTCATAGCGGTTCTATATCCAAATATGACATAGTTCCTTCCATGTACCACAACACTAGCAAATTGTTCATTAAAGTCTTAAATAAGTAGTGTACTTTATTCCAGTAATCATTTACATTCACATACATGCACGTACATTGTTCATAATAGGAAATTATCAGAAACACGTCAGCGAGATCTCTCAAAGTGTCAAATAATATCAACATCATATTGCAGCCCCTGAAACATAAGTTATAGCTATTTCGGGGTATGCTAGACTCGTTCAATTAGCATTTTTACTAAATGCCTTTGCACTAACCCCCTTTCTTAAGTGGATCTGCAATCATAAGCTGTGTGCCTATGCATTTAGTAAAACTTTTTTGTTTCTGAATTTTTTTTTTCTTAGAGAAGAAATAGTTGCGGAATCATAAACTCTTAGCGACTCCCAAGCCCTAAGATTCATTTCCCAATTGCTATTCATGAAGTGTGGCCTCAAAGCATGCCACAATTCAACCAACATAATTGATGAAGCAATGATAGCTACTTCAAAACTTTTGTTTGCTTTTTCACATAATAAGAACAAATAATCAAAAGTAGACTTTCTACTATCAACACATCGAACGAAATCTAAATCTGAGTAGCTAATGAACTCAAGATTTACAGACATCCTAAATGTGAGCAGTGAGCATATAATTTGCAGTTTCAAAATTCATGAGAGAAACTAATCATAACAAGCCACCAATGTCTTAATGATTCTTAGTGAGTCCTTCTTGGATACAGGAGAGAAGGTCTCCTTGTTGTAAATGCCTCCTTTCTAAGTAAAACCTTAGCAACAAGTCTAGCTTTATGTCATTTGATATTACCCTCAGTGTCACATTTGGCCTTAAATGTATCATTCAGGAAATTCAATGAGATTCCAGACTTCATTCTATTCCATCAACTTTAACACATCATTCATGGCACCAGTCCATTCAGTAGAGGCAATGCGTCCTATGACTTATTCAAACAAAACCGATCCCTTACCAATTCTATATCAGATTCTCGTAGATCTAGCACATAATCTTCCGAAATAGCTGATCTAATTTTCCGTTGAGACCTTCTTAAGGCAATTTCTTGTTGTTACTCTATAATTATTTCATTGGTGACAATCTCATTATGGGGTAATTGGCCATTCATTTTTTCTATTTTATTAGTATGTTGTTTAACAAAAATAAGAACAACATCCTCTGAAGTTATCGGTAAAGGAACTTGCACCGTAACTTCATGAATGACCATATTTTGTGGTTTATCACTCCCACTGATTTCACCATTTTCAATGAATCTACCATTACCGGTTTCTACAATGCTCGTACTATGGTGAGGACAGTAAAACATGTACCCTTTGTATTTTTTCAGGGTAACCAACTGAGTAACCACTAATTGTTCTTGATTCAATTTCTTTTCACGTGGAGTATAAATTCTAGCTTCCGCTGAGCAACCCCTACATGCAGGTGTTTAAATTCGGTTTCCTTGATTTCGATCCATAGTTCAAAAGGAGTCTTTAGAACTGCCTTACTCGGAATCCAATTTCAAATTTACATAGCGGTCTCTTTTTTTTTTGAAAGGCAATTTTTTTTATTAATCTCTTAAAATGATACAAAGATTAATAGGAACAATGATTGATGGCAGCGGTCTTAGGTGCATACATCCACAAGATAATGAGTATTGTAGAATTACTTAACATACTACTCACCATGTTCATTAAATAATGTACGATTACACGTTTTAGCTATACTTTTTGCTCTAGCGTTCCTGAGATAGTATATTATGCAGATGTGTCACGTTTTTTCTGAAGAATTTAGCAAATGGCCATCAAGCTAGCTTTAGGGCGTACAAAAACTTATAAAGAGTACCAAAACCAATAAAACAGGTATTCTTAGACAAAGTGATACATTTATTTCTAAAATTGAAAAAGTACCCATCATAATCACATTTAGGCTAGAGTCTAATTTCTATAAATTGAAGGAACATAAAGCGTTTGAAGCAAATCTTTGATGATTATCGGAATACAAAAAAGAAAAATAATAATAACAGATAAGTTCTGATAATTGTAAAGAAATCACTACGTCGTGTTAGGAACATAAGTAGTAGCCCTAGACAATGTTCTAAAAGTCGCTAGATGCTAGTCGGATTAATCGGTGCATATTAATTAGTAATCGGCGAATAATTGTTAGTCGGACCTAATCGGATAGACCCCGCCAACAATTAATTGCCAATTAATTCCTTGTTTTAGAACACTGGCCCTAGAATCTACCAATACGTATTAAGAAGGAACTTTGCTAGGGTTTGATTCAAAAAATACATAATTGAGATTCATACCTTTCTTTTTGAATCATTCCGTTCATTTTCCTTTTCTGATGAGCTTTGGTTTCCTTTATTTTGATCCATAGTTCAAGAGGAGGGGTCACCCCACATTGGGTGGTCACGGCTTCTCCATGGGAGGGACCCCCCCGCGGTTATAGCCTACCTAGCCCTACCCAAACTATTGAATTAAGTCAGCGAGCAAGCATGCGAATCCCCTTAGGAAGAGGGAGATGGGGGGAGGGTGTGCTACGAGCCCTCTCCCGTTGTTCCCGGACCACCCATCCCTTCTTTCCCCTTCACCCGGCCCGGTGAGGTCTGATGAGATCATCTTTTCGAACGAAGTGAAGTGATAGGAAGAGAAGACTGCAGTCGGGGGATCCCCATTCAAATTGTATCTTATTCTAGATTAGAAAAAGGGCATTTAAACCCAATTCACTGGGCCGAGGGCTGCCCCCTCTTCCCCTCACTCTCCTTTCCCTAATATGAACCTTGAGTCATCAAAGCCTTTCTGACTCGGCCTGGCCCAGTCGGTCTTTAGAATTGTCAGCCGGCCGACCAAAACCATGTATTGGATAATATATGCTTCATTTTATCATGCCATACCATAATCATATACACATACATGTATATGAACACATGATCATCCAGACCTCATGCACTGTAATGGAACATTGGGAGTGTAAAAAGCTCTTGTTTCAATTCATCAGACCATAAATGAAATTTCTGGAGACTAGCTATGCATTTATTAATATACATCCTACAGGAGTATACAACTAGATAAGATTCTATAAGTTGGATGCTCCAATCAGTTCTTTCAAAGAGTGAAAAATTAACGGTTGATTGCTGTGGATCATGGCTGAACCCATTTTTTTTCCAGGAATTGTAATTGACAAAAAACGGGTATGTACTAGCTACTAGCTAGTTTATCTATTTGTATGCGTACATGTACAGTACAACACATTACAAGGTTTGACCGTTGATCTAGAAAACATAAAGCTACAGTTGTAATCTGGATCCATGAATATACACAATTGCATATAAACCAAACAGTAGCAATTGAAACGGCTATATAGCAGCGTAAAGCCGAAATCGAGTTTTTGAGTCGATGAATATATTATTTTACCAATGAGTGGAAAATCATGACATTCTTAACCAGTGCTCTAATACCACATGTAAGTTTTTCGTTATGTTAACTCTGGATTGGAAGGAATTCTCGAATTTTTGGAGGCAAACAAAGAAGCTCAAGTGAAGTTTTGGCTTGCATTAATGATAATGTTCGACTTAGAGTATGCACGTGGAAGCAGTACCCAAACTCTTTTGAGAACCAAAGGCTGTGTAGCCTTTGGAATATCTCAAACCGAGTTCTTGGTTATATTTGAGCATCTGTTGTTAGGCATTTTCTCCCTTGTATAGGTTTTTGTATTGTGGGTTTAATCCCCTTGTTCGAGTTGCTTGGTTATAAGATTTGACATTTACCTATATATATATATATGTGTGTTAGGATCTAGAAGCTAGAATTATCATGATTTTCACAATACATAAACATAATGCGGAAATTACATGAACTTAATTTTACATACCTGGATCCATCTGAGCAGAACCTTGTCTGAACAAATAGTTAAGCGAAAATGCTTAGGAACCTGAAAAGAGCTTGAGCCCTTGTTAGGAAGAGATTTCTCTCCCTTGACTCCCAATTTATTCTGAACAGCCTTACTTTATTTGATGGGAGGCTGTACTATACTTATTTCCATTGCAGTTGGTATCTATAACCCTGATGCTTTTCATAGTTTAAAAGAAAGTGATGAACTTGCAGTTAGAACAATGCCATAATGTCTTATTATCTGGCTAAATTTTGTGTTCTTTTTTTTTCCCTCCCAAAATTAGTTAGTTGTTGTGAGATGGTTGTTGGAATTCTTCGCCCGACATTTCTCTTGTTCAAAGCAGCAATCAGTTCTAACCAGCTTATTTTCTTGATGACAGGTCCCATAAGGAGAAAGATTCGTCTTACGCACCTGAAACAGGCGTACGCTATGATGGGATTTACAGGATTGAAAAATGTTGGCGCAAAGCTGGAATTCAAGTAGGATAATTGCTAGTAGTATGAATTCCTGATATATGATAGATTAGGCCTGTGATACCTTCTGACAATTTTACTATATTAGGGGTTTATGGTTTGTCGATACCTTTTTGTTCGATGTGACAATGCCCCTGCCCCATGGACAAGGTTTGTTAGCATCCTTCTCATTACTGTCATCGTCTTTATATACGTGTTTATTAAACCTTTTACATTTTATCTGCAGTGATGACAATGGGGACTGCCCAAGGCCTTTGCCAAACATTCCAGAGTTGAAGAATGCAACTGATATTACTGAAAGAAAGGGTGTTGCCTCTTGGGATTATGATGTGAGCTGCCTGTCTCTACACTCTTTTGGGAGATTTTCCTTTTAGGCCTCTATTCATAGCAACAACATTTTTGTTTGAACATTAGTAATATACATCTTTCCTTCCTGCTGTAGTGGTAGTGGTTTAGAACTTGAGTAACTGGTACTAATTTCATATTCCTTGTATATCAGCAGGAAGAAAAAGGTTGCTGGATATGGAAAAAACCTCCACCAGGAAGTAGGAAACAATTTGAGAGTGTACAAGAGGATGGGACAACCAAGGTTAGACGTCATAGACCCGCTCTGTCCATACAAGAAAGACTTCTCAAGGGTATGGTTTCTTACCTGAACTTTAAACATGCATTTTCCTATGAATTTAGTCTGTAATCTTTGTAACTTTAGTTTGTCCCTTCTATTGCTTTACTTCTGAGCAAGAGGTCCAATTGTGTGTGCTCACAAAATGTACTCTACTCTGCAGAATTCAGTTGCAGTATCTGCCGGAAAGTAATGAGTCTGCCCCTTACAACGCCCTGTGCTCATAATTTCTGCAAGTCCTGTTTGGAGAGTTCCTTTGCTGGCCAAACTTTCATAAAACAGAGGACATGTGAAGGTGGACGGACGTTAAGAACACAGAAGAATATCATGAAATGCCCATCTTGCCCAAATGATATTTCCGACTTCCTTCAAAATCCACAGGTAAGCCTAGCATATCCTTGTAGTAATGTTAAGCACCATTTTTGAAACCTTTTATTTAGGGAGTAAGTTTAGTGTTTCCAAGAATCTTTGTAATTTGTATAGACAATCTTTCCTTTGTTTTAAATACAAAGATGAGAACCTTTTCCTGTTTAGTACCTGAGCGAGACACAAAAAGAAAAACTTTTTTTAGCCTTTTTCCCTTGAAATTTGAGCAGAATTTAAGTAGCAGATTAAGAAAAATTCAATGTGATTCAGTTTTCCCAGCCATTTTTGTGATTGTTCATCAACTTGTACTAATTTGTTTTAGCCACAATTGCTGATACACGAGCTGCATCATGGTTGTCAGAAATGTGTGTTGTCACTGAGAATGAGATTTGACATGCATGATTCCTTTTCCATGGTAGGTTAATAGAGAGTTGATGGGAGTGATAGAATCACTCCAGCGCCAAAGTAAACAGACAGATGATGATGAAGCAAGTGAGGCAACAGATGGCACTGACGAGAAGCCTGATGTGGTGCCTGAAGATGCAGAGCTTTGCAGTGAAACTTCTGATATGCTGAAAGAGGATACAGAAGGCAAAGAAGGTATTCAAAAGTCTCCAACCAAATTCAAACCCCAGGAGCAAAAGAAAGCAAGTGGTGGTGATTCTATACCCACTGAAAAACCTCTTAAGAAGCCTGATTCAGTGGATGATGAACATGAAAAGTCTGGTAAAGAAACAAAAAAAGCTGTTGACAACAAAGTTAAGAGAACTAACAAGCGAAAGGCTGATGATTCTCCCGGTGCCAGGGTGAAGACCAGAAAGCAGAAGGCTTAACCATTGGTGCAAGATGAAGATTTTGTATGTCCTTTATCCTATATGTAGGGTCTTTTGGCAGTTGCAGAGTACTTTTAGTTTTCCATATTTTGCAACTGGTAATCTTGCTGAAGCACTAGGATCTTTTGTGGAACACAGAACAAACGCGAGTTGGTTTACTTTATGGGTATCAAACTACAGTATTATCTATCTCTCTCTCGATTGATTTGTGATATCAGAAAGGATATGAAGTTTTTCTCTATTTTTGTTTGTGCCGATGCCTTTGATGCTTTTTATCTTAACTTTGAATTGTTTTGACCCTTTTTCCTCCTATATCGGGCTCCGTTGCTTTTTTGATTAGAGAAGGCCAACAAAGTTTTTCTCAGGCATTCCAATTGTGTCACAAATTTATTAGGCAATGTGAATATAATTTTTCTGAGATTGTACATCAGGTACTTCTCCAATTTTGGGTTGTCAACGACTTGTTAGACTGGATTAAAACTTTTGGTTGTAGGTGACAAGAAATATGCAAATTTGGCTAAGTGAATTGAACAAACGATACGTTATTCTCTTGAGAACTTTTTATGAGTTCTTTTACAGTAAAATTATGGGTATAATCTCATTTCTGCAAATGGAAATAAACATAAACTGGGAAGCTAATGAGATCAGGTGAGGGTTACCTGGATCAGAGATCGTTGCGATTGTGGTATGTCATACCGTACCCGTTGGAAGCGGGACGGTGTGAGGCTCTTTCAGATCATTTGTTTGGAATGAAGTTAATAATTCGGATGTGCAACATTTTGTCGATCGTTTTAGTAATAGTAGTATCTATATACGACAATCAACATTAATTTATGAGGGATTATTTTGTTATATGATTTGAGGGATTTTTTTTTGCTATATGAGTGTATTTATCATCTGTATACCATTTTTACCTTCCGAAAGCCAGAATCCCCATACCGATTTGCTATGATTGGGACCGTTTGATCCGGATCGTAGTTCATGGACAGTCCTAACTATTTGCTCTTTTTTTTTAAAAAAAAACTAGAAAATTGAGAGAAAGATGTATGTTTGTCAAAATTCTGTTTGTTCTTCTCTTTCTTTTTTCCATTATTCGGCTAGTTTTCCTTTCCCCCTTTTTTTTGTGTGTGGTGATGGGCCTTCTTTGGCTAGTTAACCATACCGACTATTTCATCCTGGGGGGAAGGGGCACTCACCAGGTCTAAACAGTTCATATATACCAGCATTTAGAAGAGAAGGAGACAACCCAAATGCGAAAAAATACGACTGCCCATCCTCTATCCAAATGCCAAGAATTCGTGCAAGAGTTCATTAGTTCATCACTTCCCAAAACTGTCACACACTCTGATTTCTCGTCTCGACCCTTTAACAGACAAAAAAAGTAGAGCAAAGCGAAAACACCAGAAAAACAACAAGTATGGCAGAGAAGCCTCCTCGACAGAGCAGCAAAATTTCTCCGTGTTTCTTGGGAACTCCTGTACATATGTAATTAGAAACAACATTGGCAAAATCGTCCAAAATTTTGAAGCTCCACTTGTCGCTCCTCTTTCCAACTGGAAGTAACCCCCCAAATTAGTATTCATTTGCTCGAGTCGAACTTTCCTTTTCTTCTCGGAGAACCACCCTTTACATGTTAGTAAATACAGGGTGGGGTTAATTTCGGTCTTCGCTGGTTTCACTCATAGAAGGTTAGTGCCCATAAAAAAGGTAAGCTGCTAAGCCCAGTTTGAACCCTTAGCAGACCCTGATTACAAGTCTCCATCGAAATATTCCTCCCCATTCGACAATGTGCTTTCTTGATGGTTTTCCTCACCGGCCATAGCTCGAGTCTTTCCAGGTCTAGATCGAACATTTACACCCATGGGGAAGGGCACCTGCAGATAGGAAAAGCCAGTTTTAGGTTTTTATTCTTCCTTTAAAAAAAAAAAAAACAAAAGTTCTTATTCTTCGTTTTACTTGTGCATTTATATACCATATTTCTTGTTATGAGGGATTTTTTCCTTTCAAAAATCCCTCATAAGTAACACTGATTTTTGTCATTTCTGGTTAGATTCACTGCCAACTTAGAAGCTTTATAACACTGTTGATAACAAGTATATGGAGTAAGTTATACACACACCTGATCACCTGCATTGGGACCATCGGTGTTGAAGAGGATTGGACGGCACCGCTTATCCTCATTCATCAAGCTTGAGTTCTGGAAATGGGCGATAAGAGCAGCTTTTCCCTGTATGCGAGCATAAGCAAGTGATGCCACCTTTTCACTGTTAAACTTTTCCCATTTCTTCCCATTAAATGCCTGTAAAAATAAGTATTCTTTTGTATCAGCTTTAGGCATACATAACAAGCCATAGTGACTACCAGAAAATATTTACAACAGCTACAGAAAAGGGAGAAAGAAATGGCATCTTCTTACAGCATGGATGAAACAAACCTGATAGAATGGGATAATCAAGGAAGGATCAATCATGTTGATGAATGCGTAACCCACATTGCACTTGTTCTGCAGAAAAAAAAGGGGAAGGAAAATAAATTTCCCATGCATGGGTGCCAAAATTCCTCGGTTATATCAAAATATTTCTTTCTCTGAACGAAAATTCACTCGCCTTAAAATCGATGGGTAGATAAACGAAATCATATGTTCCCCGATGGCCTTCATCAATTGCAGCTAAAAGCATCTTCGAAGTATACCTACGATTGAAACCATGTCAACATAAAACCAATTAGTTCCTAGTAGAGAAAGTAAGGGGAACAAAAGAAAAAGAACATCCAATGCATCTGCAAAGATTTCTTTAAGTTCAAACAACATAAAAAAAAAAATGCAAGACACATATACTAAACAATAAGCCAAGAGACCAAGATTAACCCGAAGTAAGTGTTCAAGAATCAACAATTCAGTAAGCCAATGGCCACCCAGATAGTTCCGTGGATGAAGAGGTGGGCCCTTGCTTGATGATGTGTCAATTCTTGACCACTTTCTTTGGTTTAATTCTTGGTTTGTAAATGTATTCAATGCTAAAAATAGTCCAACAAGAACAAAATTTAAAGCTTCCAATATGTTTTTTTATTGCTTAGCGAAAGTTAGTATCGTTAGAATAGTAGAGGAGTTGAACTCACTCCTAGCAACCAAGTTCCCCTGATACCGTCGGGCCAAAGGCCACTTGACAAAGCTTCCACTACGTTATAAGGCGATAGATGGTTAACATTGGAGTAGTTTTCCTACGGGCCTTGGTCTTCCACCGTCAAATTCTGGCTTTACGTGCCCAGACCCATATCCCATAATCCATTTTCTCTTTGTAGAATTTCTTTTAACTATTCATGGCAAATAAGCAATATTGCAAGGTGCAAACATACGGATAAAAGTATTTCTTTTATAAACTACTTAACACAAAATTACTTGTTTTTCGAGCCCTAATGCGACTCTAAACCAGCTGAGGGGTATTTAAATCACAGCTAGTTAACTACTTCATAGGAGTAAGCGGCAAACTAATGAAACCGACAAATCCGTAGCCCAGGTGACTCACAGCCTCCCTCTTTAAAGCTTCCACTACGTTTAAAGCTTCCACTATGTTTTTTTTTTGCTCGGCGAAAGTTAGTATTGTTAGAATAGTTAGATTAGCACCTTAGAGGAGTTGAACTCCTAACCTCATTACTCCTAGCACCCAAGTGCACCCCCTGACGGCAGAAGCCATCGGGCCAAAGGCCACTTGGCAAAGCTTCCACTACGTTAGAAGGCAATAGATGGTTATCATTGGAGTAGTTTGCCAAGATAGTACAGCCTTTCATGTTCCTAATACAGAGTATAGACTTAAAAACGAAAGCACAAACCTGCTTAATGGTAACTACTTGACAAAGGATGTGAATAATCAACTCATGTACCATGGTCTACGGGTGTAAGCAAGCAAGAAACAGGGTAACTAGGTTCAAGCATCTAGTTTGAAACTCGTACGCGGCATGATATGTCATTGCATGATTAGCTAGTTGTCTGTTGTCCCTTAGGGGACACCTAAGGGGCTTAAGGTCGAATTGCCAAATAAATAGACTCAACTTTGAGCCTCCTAAAGTTACCTACGAAAAGAATGTTGCATCATAAGCAAATTGCCACGTTGTATATAACATGGCATGCTTAGTAGAGGTCTAGGTAGTGTAGGATTTTAGTTCTGCGGCTTCTGCCTTTATGTGGCATGGTATTAATCGTGGTCAAGTTGTAGTTTAATTTGCAGCAAGGTTATGACTATTACATTTTGGGGTGGAAGGTGTAACTATTTTCAAAGATAAAATGACGCTAGAAACGACTAACAGCAGAAAAAAGAACACATGGTTAGAAAACTAAAACATACTTGTTAGGGATATTCTTTATCATAAGTGTTGTCCGGTTGTCTTGACCTCGCCCTATACGGTCAATGTCCAGATCAAACAGTTTCTTGCTGTCAGCTTGATTGGAACTGCCTTCATTTCTACGACTTCTAGCCCATTCATTGGGAGATTCAAATGAACTCGTCGCAGGACTCATTTGGCCTCTCCCAGGAAACATTAGATGAGGGGAGTGCAATCCAACATTTTTGGACGGAATAGACAGGTCCATGCAGTTTCCACCGACATGAGGAAACATGTTTTGGGAAACAAAATCCAAATGATGCGGCGAGTTGGAAATTCTCATGTTCCCAAGAGAACCTGGATGAAAGCCGGCTTCATTGGGGGATTTTCCAGAATAGTTGTGTCGTCTGTCCCAGAGAGAAGGATTCACAGATGGTGCTGACCCCACATGGACGTTATTTGTGGGTAATAGCGGGTTCAACATATGAGATGGTGTTCTGGGAATTGCATTAGGGGGATGAGCAGTACAAGCGGCGTTGACAAAAGTTGGTGAGTTTGGCCACATCATGCCTTGAGGCTGAGGGTGATGCGCATTACTCCACATGTAATGATGTCCAGGAGAACAGCTCCCATTCCCAGAAGAAACAAATACTGAAACAAAAAAAATACCGTCAAAATTAGAATGTGCTTTCATAATAATCACTTCCTAATATTTTTTATCTCGTAGATTACAGTTGAAGTATGGTAAGAAGCCCGGACACATCTAATGGCCTAAAGTGTCCAAGTTCGACATGAGTCACTAATGACACGACATGCTCTAGTCATGGGTCGAACATGCCTAAATAACTGTTTGATTTTCTTATTCTATTATTTCTGTGGCAAATGCTGGGGACACAGGACATGTTGGGGACACGATGGTGACACTTCAAGGACGCATATGGCTCAGAGCTAAAATTATCATGGACGGTTAGTTCATGAGTACTTACTTAGTAATTGTCAAACTATATCTTCATATTACTATTCTATAGAAAATGTTTATGACTTGTAAATGAAATCATCTATACCTATAATACAGATCTACTTTTGTTTCAATGAATCCCCCATTGTGTCCGCATCCTAATTTTTTGAGCAATAACGTGTTGGTGTCGTTTTATGTCCGTGTCCCACTCCTGTATATGTGCTCTTAGATGGTCTGACATGGCTTCACCAGCCACTGAAGCGGCTGAAACAAATGTAAAAACAAAGGTACCTTATTGTCCATAGCACTTACCAGCATCGCTCAGTTCAAGTGGATGACCGTTTGAGCTTACTCTACAAAACTGGCGGTTCTCAATTCTTTCGGATGGCCTGACACTAATATTTGCAGAAATACCCGGAGAGTTGTAGGGAGCACCATTGGTTAAAACATCATGATACTCTGGAAGTGAGTGCGGTTGAAAATTCGGAGAAATCTGGAATTCAATTTTCGGCTGGCCCTGTGAATGGCCAACTTCAGGGAGACTGGACTGATTGCCAAGTGATTCAACTCTCACCAGAGAGGGTAAACTGTTGGGAACACTAGATGAGATCCCGTGATGGAACATGTTACCAACCAATGGACTAATAGGGGCTTGGAATGCAGAATATACCCCTGGAATAGTTCCATTATCCATGCCAGAAGATGTGATTCCCCGATGTGAAACTCGTCCTGGAAACAATTAAAGTGAGACCACCACAATGTATTGCCTTCTTTCGAATCAATATGTAACGACCAACATATGCCACTGGATATAACCATACCAGGAAACCCTGTTGTAGAGTTAATGGGAGAGAGACTTTGTCGGAGATATGGAGCAGATTCATCTTGCGCCATTTCTGGAGGAAATGGTGGCGTCAAACTGTGAAGAAACAAAAGAAAAACAAAAGTTTGCCAAGGAGTGAGAAAGATACGCGCTAGTTACAGGTCTTCAGCTATTCAAATATGAAAATACAGAAGACATGATATATACAAAGTGTTTAAAAGGGGCACTAAAAGGACAATCATGGAAATCACTATCTTTCTATTTGTATGTGAGTGCAGTAAATGCATGCTCCCTTGAAAATTTGGAACTCCGAAGTCCCAAGAAGGACTAACATGGTGAAATGGTTGGAGTAAAATGTAAATAAAAAAGAGGAAGAAGAGTGAGATCAAGATCAAAAAAATGAATCATCGAGGTTTGTGGGACAATACCACCGTCTAGCACCCCCAGGACGGCTAGCTTCAAGCTTAATCTGCTTTCCTGAAATGACACTCCTGTTCAATGCACGAAGAGCAGACTCTGCAGCCCTAACATCATAATACTCTATAAACTTGCAATCACTTCTGCGTGGGGTCTCCCGGATCTGCAGTTTAGAGACAAAGGAATGGCATATAACTGACACACTAGTTGATTTAAAGTCCAATGAAGAAGAATTAGGAAAGAATCTAACCTCCTTAATTTCACCGTAGACGCCAAAAATTTGGCAGAGTTCCTCATTTGAAACAGAGGAATCAAGGTCAAAAAGCGCAAGAGTGCCTTCGTTAATATCTTTCTCTGATGCATTGTCCTGACAAAGGATAACCCGCATGGTGAGAAGACAATATGTGCAGCAAGGGATATATGAAGGGAGATCTACCGGCTAAATTAGCATACGGTAGTCATGATAACATTGTCAGGAATAAAGCAAATTAGTACGAACGGGGACTAAGGTACCTTTGGAATTGAGAAATATATGTCAAGCTCCCTACATCTTAAGAGTTTGTTTTGAAGCCCTCTCAGTGCATTTCGGGCTGCTCTTACATCATAGTATGAGACCATAATGAAGCCCCTCTGCTTGCATGCTGTATAAAGAGTGTGGATGTCTCCAAATTGCTGAATTCAAGCCAAACAGGGTCAAAATTGAAAGACCAAGATGTTTACATACATGATAATTTTGAATATCAAAAGGAAGGGAAGAAAATAGCACACCTCAAAAAGGGCCCGCAACTCAGAATCTTCGACATTGCTATTTATATTTTGCACATAAAGTGTTCGAGATGGACGTTCCACACAAGAGTATTTCCCAGCAATAGAACCCCCTAGCCGACTATCTTCAGAATCTCTTTGACCTTGAGGAAAGCCATCTTCTCCTAACTCCAATCCTCCAACACTGCTGAAAAGGTCTAGATCCTCAATGTCTTCTCCAGTGTTGGTTTGGGGCACGTGGTCAAGGCCATCAGTCACCCCAGAGAGCAAGTCGTCATCGTTAGGGAGGAGATTGCCAATAGTTTGTGCTTCAATCTCCGCAAGGGATTCAAAAGGTTCATCTTCCTTGTAGTGGGAGGCATCGGCACCAAAAGAATGGCCATATAAAGCACCACTTGATGATACCCTTACTGCACCACAGAAACTCATATCACACATAAAGAACAGATTGCATCAATGAATCAGCAACTGAATCTAGCCTACAGCCCTTTTTGTTTGACTGGACTAATAGTGAAGTGATACATAACCCGATAGTACTACTATGGGATTAATAATGCCACACCCTCCAACGTATTTTATATGCCATGTTTCATAGGATATGATATTGGATTTCTAGTTCAATCCGATGCTTTTACTTCAGACAGCCAAATGGCGCCCAGTAAAATAAGCAGCTATGAACTGATTCCAGATATTGATTAAACCATTAGACGGGTAAATATTGAACATTTTGAGTCTGTAAGCTAAAACCAGTAAGGAGGCACTTCCAAATAAATAGACATTCATTGGCTGTGAGGTTTCTTCTTGTTTGGAGGTGGGGACCTTACATTTTCTGCTAAATAGTTCTGACAATGAGCTTGAGAAGAGACCATTCTCATACTGAGCACCTCTGACATGAATACCATCACCGTCCATAGAATAAAAGTATGGCTCCATATTCGAATTTGATCTTGTTCCTGGATTATGGTCAATGAGTCCCTGCGAGGAATGGCTGGCTGCTCTCTCTGCTCCCACTGCATGCTTCTCCAAGCTAAAATTAGCTTTCTGGTTTCGGATTAGGTAGGTAGAGGGAGGTCTGAAAGAATTTGGAATCTGATATTCCACTGACATCCGTTTCTCCAAGGGTGATGAAGCAACTGAAACTCTGCCTTCTGTTCCTAGTACACCCTCCATTCTTACACCTGAATAAAGGCAGCATGCCCATAGCATAACATCACTATGAGCCATGGTTCAAAGAGTCTACAGGGCAAATCAACAAAAACACCATCGAATACATGAATTTGGCAGAACCACAGAAACAATTGTAGGACTCCGCTTGTTTAGTCCTTTTTAATGCGGAATTTGATGAGAGTCCACTTGGTATCCCTCCATTTGTTTGGCAGTCCCATATTGTACCATGACACATACAAATTATGTAGTCTTTTTTATGTAAACAAAAATCAGACTACCTGAACCTCATCAAAAAGAAGTCCAACAGGTTGTATCTAGACAGCATTTTTTGATGAGTAATATATTGACAAGAAGCATAATAAGATTCTTCGCTTTTAACAGGGACATCAATGACATTGAACTTCATTTAATAAACCCAGATATTGTGAATCAGCTGATAAATCAAAGCTGTCCCCAACTTCCACTATGGGGGGTGATTTTAGAATTCTCAAAATCTCAATTTCTTTTTTTCTTTTTTTTTGAACAGCATCAGAATTTCAATTTCTGATAACATCATAACACTTGTTTGTTTAGTTGCAGGAATATATCTGATCAGTCTGGGAAACGTGCATATTTAAAGGACCCCTCGGCGCCAATGGGCTCTAGCTCAATTGGCATCTCCTGGTCCTCCCCATGTGGGAGGCCAGCGTTCGAGCCCTGTCGTGGGCGTTTGGGATTCAAGGCTATGGATAGCCTCTGAAACTCACTGTAGACTAACCTACTAACTCTCCGCTAACCCCCGTTGATGTATACAGTATTGGCACACAAAAAAAGAGGACACCTCAGCATTAGGAAAAACTGGGGGGCTAAAAGGTAAAACATGATTATAGACTGTGGCTATGCTATATCACTTTCAAATAAAAACAAAATGGATGCATCTTTGACTCCATGGTTTAAGTTGGGTTCTATGAGATATACCAGCATTCCCAAAAACAATACAAGACAACACTTGGAGCCTCATGCACAGAATGCTCTGCCAAAGCACACAGAGACACACTCCATTTGTCGTCGTTTCTCAATCCATGGTTTAAGTAGGGTTGATAACTGTTGCAAGTAATATTCCCCCACAGAGGGATGTTCAATTTGATTTCATTGAAGCCAATCTTTTTACATGAATCATCATTAATCAACAAAAAAGACTTTGCTAATAAAACATCTATAATAGTGAAATAAATGAAGAAAAGCCAAGATTACTTTGCCATAGAAAAGTACTTTATTGTG
Source organism: Rhododendron ferrugineum (assembly GCA_025642025.1). NCBI lineage: Eukaryota > Viridiplantae > Streptophyta > Magnoliopsida > Ericales > Ericaceae > Rhododendron > Rhododendron ferrugineum. The sequence goes on from JAOTQK010000004.1 coordinate 1,800,397, forward strand.
TTAGTCATAAACATCAAGGAATTAGAAGGATTATGGATGATAAACTTATGTATGCACCCTTAGCTTCCAAGGGGAGGTCTGGGGTTAGAGTCTATGGAGAAACCTCGAACCCACTCTGGTTGTTAACCCATTAATTACCCTCTAACTACGATAGGTCTATGAGACCTGCATTCGATAGATCACAGATGTAGTACTACTCACCGTTTTGAGCAGCTGCAGTTTCTGTCTTCTGAAACCCAACTTGTCTCTGCCAAGTGTAGAAACGGTAAGGATAAATGAGAAATGGATTGAAGATAGCTAAAACTATGAATATGTCCACAACATTTAGAAAGGAAAGATCACATTACTTGAGTTATTAACTAGAAATTTCCATTAAACAAACTGCACAATAAAAACAGAATCCGATCAAGGGACAGGCAATCACTACCTCATTAGGTATACACAATTCGTCTGAGAAAAAAGATGACGACGGCAAACCATTTTCCACAATTTCTGATGGCATGGTAAACTCAGACACAAAAAGCAAACGGAACTGGAAGCTGTTCCTTGACTCGATTTCCCCACCGAATCAACACAATAGGACAGTTCCCAGCTTCCTTGAAAAAGATCTGCATAGAGCATAGATTTAATGGCACATTATCTAAACAGGACCGGAAAATTAGCAGCCCAATAAACCCCTAGAAACAATAAGTCAATACATAAGAAATACTACAAATTTTTTATACCACCCAAATGAAAGTAAGACATATATGTGCACTAACAAACTTAAGCATCTTCATCACATTTTGGTGGAGAGGAGCAGTAAATGAGCACAACAAAAGAAGCGCAATTGGTGGGATCAGAACCAAACTTCTCACGAATAACTTTAGAGTTTCGACAGATATTGAATATAGGACCAAATCTGGATAGAAATTTTCAGTAAATTTCCGAGTCTGATAAGAAGGCAGCTCTCCAATAAATGTACGCAGAAATAGATGCATTCGACACCCTAAATTCAAATAAGCAGCTGAATTGAACTAAACATTCCAACTTTATAATGTATGACAACAAGCCATCTCTCCCCGAACTGTTTGCAGAAATAGGTGCATTTGACTATTTAAAAAACAAATACGCAGTTAAATTGAACAAAAAATTCCAACTTCATAACATATGAGAAGCTGAATTTCTTGAAAACTAGAACATCTACCAAAACATATAATCTTCCAAGAACTTTTCGAATTTTTTATGCATAAAGGTTTCAAATGGGAGGGAAAACTGAAATCCCATGGTGCCAAACAAGGAAAGATCAACTAGCTCGAACTCAAAATCGCGCAGAAAAGCCCCAAATTCAACAGCAAATCGCACAGCATATATTATCACAATGGATACACATCAAAGACAAATCATCAGAAGGATCGAAGTCTAATTAGTGTGCCCAAACACAAATTTCAACCAAAAAAAAGGGGCAACTAAAATCAAAACTTCCAATTTGGTACGGACAAGGGCAAAAAATGAGCACAACAAAAAGAACACTCAAAACTCGACAGATACTTTCAACAAAATTTCAAGGTAATCGATTTTCACTCCCCTTTTTTTTATTACCACACACCCTTTTTGTCCTCTTGTGATGTGAATTGACAAAATTAACGTTTAATATGTATACTCTTTCACACTTGGAAGGACAAGATTGTAAATTCACATCACAAAAAGACAAAAAAAATGGAGTGCGGTTATAAAAAAGGGGAGTGTGAAAATCACTATCAATTCTGGTAATAAGCCAGCTCTCCACAAAATGTTCACAAAAACAGAAGTATTTGACAACCTAAATCAAATAAGCAGTTGAATTGAAATAAAAATTCTAACTTTAAAACGTATGAGAAAGCGAGTTACCTGAAAAACTAGGACGTCTACAAACACATATAATCTTCTAAGAACTTTTCCACTTTTGTTTGCATTACCGAAAACTCAAATCCCACAACGCCGAAATAAGTAAAGATCAACTAGCTTGAACATGAAATCACGCAGAAAACCCCCAAATTCAACACAAACTGGTACAAACTTTCAATTCTCCGTGTGAACACAACAAAAAAGGAGTAATTTGTGATCAATCAAAACTTTCAATTCTCCGTGTGAATTTGGACAGATATTTTCAGCAAAATTTTAAAATTCTGATAATAAGTCAGAGCCCCGATAAAGGAAAGATCAGCTAGATCGAACTCAAAATCACGAACAATGGCTCCACATCAAACAGAAACTTTCACAGCATGCATTAACAAAACGGATAGAAATCACCACTTCGAACGTCAAAGGCAACTTTAGACATAAACTTTCAGCAAAATGTCCTACTCTGATAAAAAAAAAGGCAGCTCTCCGCGAAATGTTCGCAGAATCGCTGCATTTGACAACTTTAAAATCAAAAGAACCAGTGGAATTGAAGTAAGATATCTAACTTTCAACGGAGGAGCTATCCACGTGTAATAACTTTTCTATTTTTGTTTGCATAAAGGCTTCAAATGACAAGGAAAACCCAAATCCTACAGCTTGAACTCAAAATCACGCAGAAAAGCCCCAAATTCAACACAAACTTGCACAGCATACAGCATCAACATGGATAAAAATCCCAACTTATCAAAGGATCGAAGCCTAAAATAGTTCCCAAACACAAAATTCAACCTAAAAGAAGAGGGGAAAAAAAGGGGGGGAGAAAACAAAGAACACGCACCTTGAACAGCATACATTATCAAAATGGACAAAAATCCAAACTTTATATTTTTTGGTGAGTGAAATTTTATTAAGCACCAAGAAAACTCAATACAACACACGGGGCTTAACCCTAGAAACCAACAGACAACTCCATGGTGAGGGCCACCACAATACAGCAAAAATAAAAATAACAAAAAATACCATCTTTGAACAGCAAAGACAACTGATCAAACGATCCAAGCCTAATATAGCTCCCAAACACAAAATTCAACCAAAAGAGAAAAGGGAGAAATTAAAAAGACGCACCTTGAGAAAATTATGAATTTGGACGCCGTCTCAGGTAATACTCAGAGCTCAGAGAGGACAATTCTGGAAATGGATTTGGAAAAGAAAAAAAAAAAACAGAGAGAGAGAGAGAGAATAGAGACAGGGGGCGAAGAATTCGAAACAAAGATGAGGCAAGGAAGCTTAAGGAAAAAAATTAGAGAGAGAGATTGAGAGAAAGTCGAATTGATTACGGCAAACGGACAGGGAGATTAACGAGTAAGGGATCTGATAAAGGAATCTGTGCCGTGCAAAAGACCTCCAAATTCCAAAAACTTGATTCCTTCTCTCGCTTTCTTTCTCTCTCTTTCTCTCTATCTCTCTTCCCCTGCATTGCACGTCAACCAAATGTATGATTCCTTCTCCCGGTTGAAATTTTTTCCCAATTCTTTACCCGGAAGAAGAAATTCTCTCTCTTTATAAATGACCGCCTCTCAGGTATTCATGGAGTTTTGCCGGAGAGCTGAGGGGCTCCCGGCGAGATTCCGATCCCCGGTGGATTTTTCAGAGAGAGAGAGGAGGAGGAGATCGCCCAGGGCTTTTGGAGAGAGAAATAGAGAAGAGAGAGAATATTGTGAAGAGGACGAGAAGGGACCAGACCAGAGGCGTTCCTACAACAAATCCGAGATCTCCGATGAGTGTTGGATCATGAGAGAGAAACAAGTCATGAGAGAGAGAGAGAGATGGGGGAGATGGTCGCCGTTATGTTATTAACGGCGTTTACTACCTAAATATTTTGTGCCCGCTTGTGCGGTCAAAAAACAGTTTGTTTGCACATATGGCATGATTTTTACAATTTCCAAGAGTTTTGGTTTTTTTTTTTTTTAACTCAATTGTCCAAGTCAACTTACGCATAGTTTCGACTAATCTTGTGGGACCAATAAACAAACCAAGATACTTGAACTTATGTTTGAATTTGTTTATTATTACTCTCTCTGTTTTAAAATGTGTGTCCAGTCCGTAAAATGATAACTTAAAAATAACACAAGATTTTTAATAACAATTTACTAGTGATCAATGAGTTCTTTTAATTTAAAAAAGTTTGAACTTTTTCTTGAAGAATATGTATTATTTTCAAGTTTTTATTTTGCGGACTGGACAAACATTTCGGAGCGGATGTAATAGTTGCATAAATAAATCAAGTTCGAATATTTTTCAAAAACCCATTAAGTATTTAAACTATGCTCGAACAAGCTAGTACTTAGCTCGTTCTGCTTACCATGGGTAGAAAATCCAAATTATTCCAAATCAACGTATTTTTTATGCTCCAAAAAACAAGCAATTGGCTTGGCTCTTTGAAGTTTCATTAGATTTTATTTAGTTTGGTGTGGTGTGGTGTCTTACACCAAAATGTCATCAACCCACATTCTTAAGTTTTGGCTAAAAACTCCATATCATTATCATTATCATGCTAAGAAACAATCAATGGAACGTTAATTGATAGCCAAAAGTAGTGGTAAAATTGTTATATCAAAATAGAAATGAGCCGTGGTTCACCGATTGGTTCTTCCTCACCCGTACGATTTTTTGTTTGTTTGTCCTGGACACGGTTTTCAATTTCTGCGAATCGTTTGATCAGTAACGATTCGGCACCACCAGAATTCTCATGAAATTGAAACGAGCTAATCGTGTGCATCCCTAGTACTAACACCGTAATATGATACTCCGGGAGCATTGAATTAAGTTAACCTTGGTTTCGTAAATGGACGGAAATAGGATCAGGGGTGTTTGGTGTGAAATTTATTAGTGGCCCCCCTTGGGATGCGTAGTGTGTGTGAATTTGCAGGCAAAGCTTTCAAAGGTAAATGTGATTTTCAGCAGGGGTATGATCTGGTGTCACCGAATTAACGGACCACACTGTTTTTTGTTTACTAATGCGGCCACGTGGCATGATTAGAGAGGATTAAGCTCCTAATTTTTTAATAGGAGTGGGCTTGTCGTCAGTTAAGGAGTACTGTAAATTGCACGGGTGTAGTTGGCTAGTTCCGGCCACTTGTCCGACTTAACTCGATAATCGGTTTCGTTCATATTAAAGATCTCGTCGAAGGGCATGAAATCGGCTTAAAACCATGTTGATAGGATCGAAATTGTCAAAATCATGGTACTGGTTCCAACAATTGAATTTTTTTGTATTTCGATCACATATTTACTGGTTTCTACTGATATGATATGATTTTGAACGAAAATTACGCGTTTTGACAAGAGATCTATAATATGAACGGAATCGATTTTTGAGTTAAGTCTAGAAAGTGGACAGAAAAAAGCCAACTCCACCCTTGCATTTTGCTCCTTAACTGCTGACGAGCTCAGTTCTCTTGTATTATTTCAAACAGTGTTTATTGTGCACGATGGAGTAGATAATAAGGAGTATTCTATTATTCCGAGAAATCTTGGCCCCCCTGGCGGTACCCGTCGGGACCGTGCAAAATACGTTTTCTCTCTCTCCTCTCATTCCATCGCTCTTTCTTCTTTTTTTCCTTTTTAAAATTCGGATGGTACAAAACATGTTTGAACGACTAGAATCGCCGACAGAGTATCAACAAAAACTTCTTGTATTATTCCTATTTGATCTTCACATGGCTGGTTGGCTACAAACATAAGAGGAAGGCAATGAACATTTTAGACTTTTTATATCTGACATTTCAAATTCGTCTCGACAAGATAAGTCAACAAAACTTAAAAATGGGTACCGGAGAGAATTGGAGCAGAAGAGGAAGGCATTTTGAGATTAGATTTAATGTGTTATGTGGGTGTTAAGAGAAAATTGTGGTTAGGGATAATCCTTTGGGGTTCAAATACTCGAGTTCGAACGTGTATTTGTTCCGTTTAAAACTCATTCGAAATCGGTTTTATAGTAAATAAATCTAACTTGAATATTTCCTTGAAATTCTTTAAGGTTTCAAATCAAAATTTACTCAAGCTACTATTCAACCTGTTCAATCTATGACGAAAAATTCTAGTTACGCGAGATCAACTTAAGACTGGCTTGATTAAAGCTCGTTCCGCGACTTGTTCTGCTCGTTTTTAAGCCCAAACTCCAATTAGATTTAACTCCCTTTTTCCCGAGATCAACAACTAGATTAAGGCCCCATTCCAGAAACCTTCTTAAAAAATAAACAGCTTATTTCACATTTTTAAACTCAAAAATAATGTAAATGAATTTTTTTTATTTTATTTTTTTTGCATCGATTAAAAGATCTCAATGAGATCTATCAAACAAGATCCATATTGATAAAAAAATTATTTGCATAAACACATAATTTTTAAACTTAAAATTATTTTTTTTAAAAATAAATACTTAATTTGCTTTCTGAAACGGTGCCTAACCTACCCTCTCTAGTTTAGTTTCCCGACAAAGTCTATCTGATGTCATTTTAGGATAAGGCTATCCATTGTCAATGACTCAATATATGGCCCAATCTCATAAAGTTGTTCTTCTTTTCCAGATGGGGCAATCTTATTGACTATGTTCACCATTTTAACCATTGCACCACCTCAATTTTTTGGGTTAGTACGACGATGGTGTCGGGATCCACTTTCGACTAATCTTTTTTCCAATCAGGTCAAATTAATGCAGCCCCATCACTCCGGGGTGTTTTCGGTAGTGAAAAAATTGTAATTTTTCTTTTGTGGTCAAGACGTTGTTAGGTGTTTTCGGTAGTGAATAAGTTGTTGAGAAATGTCAAGTTATTTCCGGTAGTGAATAAGTTGTTGATGTATTTGTGAGTACAGTTACTGTAGCAAAAACAGTGTTTGTTGACAACTTTTTTGTTAGTAGAAACGAGATGGTAAAAAGTTGAAACTTTTTTGTCAGTGGAAACAAGATGGTAAAATGCGTTAAGTTTTTAGTGTTTTTTGTTTGTAAAAACGGGACCTAAAAGAATTCATAAGAATTTATGTTCCTACGACCTGATTCCAAGAATCGAACTCTTAGCTATTATGCGGCAGCACACCCACTAACCATCCAAACTAACCCTCATGACGATTGTAAGAGATCAAATATTCGTTTTGGCTGTTGGTACGCCACCCATTTTGCGAGAGTCTTCAAAAAAAAATTAGTACTAGATTATATTCATTACAGCAGTATTAAATATTAATAGTAGCTTACAGAGTTAATTATAGTATACTCTAGACTATTTAGGTAGGCTTCTGATGTGATAATGATGCGGGCCGGAATATTGGGAGCCACAAATTTCCTGAACGTAGCCTGTGTACCATATGATATACAGGTGTGTACCATATTATAACCGGGCTACGTTCAGAAAATTTGTGATTACCAATAGCTCCCCCTAATAAGGCAGGTGTTACAAACTCTCCACCTTTATACCTTGCCGCTCTCCCGAGGTGAGCATTAGAGTTACTATGGCCATATCCAGGTCTTAATTTTTTCTTGTCTCCAGCCTCGCTACAATATAACCTACCTAAGTCTTTTCTTGGGGAATCGGGGATGGTGTTGTGCAGTGTGTGCGCAGTACCTTGCTGCGCACCTTCGAACTGTCGGATTGTGCATTCGACGACTCGGATCTCATCTCGGCAATGGACGACTCTCGATCGTTGGGTTGCCGAGATGAGATCCGAGTCGTCGGATGCACGATTCGACGGCTCGAAGGTACGCAGCACGGTACTGCGCACACCAAATAAGCTCGAATTATTAACCATCTTACTAATAATAGCTTGGAACAGGTGGCCAAGATAGTTCAAATTCCAACTCAGAGAAGTGCATTTGAATTTGTGAAGATCATGGAGAGAAGGTGGGAAATAGTCATCAAATGTTTTATTCGGAGACACCTGAGAACAAAACCAAATTTCTCATTTTTTTTTTAAATTTTGCGAACATATTTCAGGGGTGGAGGCGTAGTGACCTCTAAATTTCTCATTTTTAATTTTGTTTTCGTACCTCGTGAATTTGGCCTGACAATTATGATAAAATTGCATCTCCACGAAAATTACACACTTTAGAGCTCTATAGTTTTGCTATATAGTAATAACCGCTCAACAATTGGAAAAACAATACCTAAATAATATTGCAAAAGAAAGGAAAACTGAATTTTCGATACACATTCACGTATTACGTGAATTTATTCAGTGATCTTGGGGCACTGCCATGTGGTGTCCCAATATCCCGTTTCACCTGCATATCTTGCCGTTCTTTCGAGTGGTGGATGATGTCGAGCAGCATATTCAGTGGGCGTGGACTCTCCATTTGGAGAGGCCCCTAGGGGGTCTCTAATGTTGAAGATTAGATATTAGCGTTTTGGTTTATGCTTTCACCTAGGGTTTTAGTATCTCTATCGGGTTCCGCCAAAAATTTGTCCATAGATATCTGTAATTGGATGCTTCAACGAGAGTTACGGGTATAGCCGGCTCTTTGTTTATCTCTCCGTTTACAGTGGATCCTCTTGCTCTTCTCCCGTATACGTACCCAATTTGGGGAACCACGTAAATCCTTGTGTTTCGTTTATCGCTTACTGATTTGTTATATTCTCAATTTCGTTTTCGGCACAACAGAAAGAAAGAAAAAGGAAAAAGAGAAACAAACTGTGCAGTGTGCCCAAACAGGAGCTGGTAGGATGCATTTGTTTTATATAGCATAAACAGAGATATATGCCCCCATACACTTCATCAAACAAGTTGTTTTTTTCATTTTCTGAATATGGTTAAGGATCAGGTAAAGCCACAAAAGTTACAAGAAAAGTTGCTATTTTGATTCATATCATAATTGCATGGTAACAAAGAGATCAGATTCAGGATCCCAGGGTTTAGTCCGGTTGGGTGCTGGGTTTGCTCCCTGCACAATTGGTCAAGGTCCATAGGGTCAGGCCGCAAAAAAAGTAGTTCTTGTGAGTCCCTTAGTCCCCGCTTGGATGGATGGTCTGTCTTTGACCGGACCGGAGAGAGAATTAGTTGAAGTGTGCGTAAACTGACCCGAGTACGTGGACCGTTGAAAAAAGAAAGAAAGAAAGAAAGAAACAGATTCAGTTACAACACTAGGGGCTCAATATGTCATCACCAAATGTACCCTTATCCTCTGCTAAATTCCTACTCAACTCAAACCTAACATATTTGAGAGTTTACTGGGCTCCTAGATTAACCAAAAAAATGCCAAATCCTGAGTGGGTCTTTTTCTGTTTGTTACGACAGAAACTGAGAGGGATCAACAATCAGATCAACTAATTTGTACAAAAATTGGGTTGGCAACCCTACCGAAATGGACAAAACCAAAGTTGGAATTAAAAACAAGAAGCAGAAGATTTCAAAAAGTTGCCCTATATCTTTTTGGAAAGGACAAAAGTATCCATTGTAGGTTTCTCGACGGTGAAATAAGTGCAAGCATAACAGTAATTTGGTGGACTAAATACATTCTTTCAAGTCCGTACCATGATATGAAACTTTAACTTCAGCCCCAACGTATCTACAGATCATAACTATGTGGTGTTATAAGAGGAATACTCCTCGACAGATATGTGGAGTAGCGTTGCATATCCATTGTTGAACCACAAAAAAAGAAAAAAGAAAAAGTGCAGGCATTAATTATATACTTGAACCATGCTGAAAAAATGTCCAATAAGGATTGGTTGAGGGTTGTTTGTACCATATTTTACCGCCTGTCGACAATCGACCGAAAGGTGACGATTATGGAAATGCTTCCTATTTTATTATTTCGTATTAATAATATAACTAGTTTTTATTTCTTTTATTTGGTTT
>JAOTQK010000004.1:1814131-1837919 GCA_025642025.1 Rhododendron ferrugineum
AAATTCCCAAACCGGAAAACCGGTTTCGACCGAAAAAATAGCCAAAACCGGTCGAAACCGGACCGGTATCACCCCTACTTCCAATGGAGACATATCAATTTTGCTAGTCTTACTCCTAAGCAGTCACACATTCCCACATGATAGATGGGTCCCACCTCAATGTGCAGCGTGTGGGGTCTACCTAATAAGTTTTAGAATTTTTTGAACACATATTATCTAGAAAAAGTAATTTTAGGAACACATCTTCCAGATACAATTGTGTCGAAAACCATTCTATACATATGAGTTCACAAATATTGAACAGTGCTAACACAATTGTGTTAGGAGTTGTATTCAGTAATTGTGTCCATAGACTTTTTTTTTTTTGTCTAGAACTATGTTATGGATATTATGTTATATGGTGTAGAACAGATGAATAAAGGATTCCTTATCCCCCCATATCCCACAAATATTTTTGGGGCAACCCAAGATTATTCAACGCTCTTGGGGCACTATCATGTGGTGTTCCCTACTCCTCATTGAAATTATTGAATCATTAACATGCAATGTGCAATAGCTGCATAGCACCGGTGCTGCGCGGCTCGAATGCCGTCCGTTCGGCAATCCAACGGTTAAAATTTCATCTCCACCCATGTTGCATCCGAGCTGTTCATTGCCGAGATGAGATTTGAACTGTTGGGTTGCTGAACGAACGGCATCCAAGCCGTGCAACACGGTGCTGTGCAGCAGCGGCACAACACCAACCTCGAATCCTGCAATCTATATACGGAGTATTTATGTAAGCATAAAACCTGACATCAATGTATGTCAGTACTTTTAGGAATCTGGCCATTTGGAAAACCATGTGGTAATTCAGCACAAGGGCGCGGAGCTATGTTGGGCCCCGACCTCCCGAGCCCCTTGAGTTTTGAAAATTTTATTTTTAATATACTTAATTTTGAATATTATTGATAATTATTCATGTATAGTTACTTACAATTTTAATAATTTTGGTTTGATTTGATAAAAAATCGAATATTTTACATTCTCATTTTTTTTCATAAATAAAAAATAAGCACATAAATGTTAAAGTAGCATAAAGGAAAAAACAAATGATTGGTTTACTTTAATTGCATTAGGCTATAATCATTTCAACGTACAAATGTAATGTATTGGAAAGAAAAATCTTTATGATATAGTTATAAGTTTACTTTCCAATAAAAAAATACATGTCTATTAAGCCGGCCTTCTCGGATCAAAATCTTTTTTTTTTTTTTGAAGGAGGATCAAAATCTTGATTCCACCTTGATTCTGCAGAGCACTTAATAATTTTTCGGCAGGCCATAAGGCATCTCTACCTTTGAAGTGGCCCCACATTGCATACAAAGCAAGAATGTGACCCCCTACTAACCCTCTCCCTAAGGACAAACCCTAATTCCAAACCTATCTTCGTAACCTTCCCAAGTCCCCATTACATGATTAATTTAATATATAATCACCCGCTTTGATTACAATTTAGGGCAAATGATTTGATTAGAGAGTGAGAGCCTATCTCTTTAGACTATTTGGTGAGAGATTACTTGTGGGGGAGGACCAATGCCAATGGTGCTCTTGTCAATCCATTGCCCAAATAGCAACAAAAAAAAGTGGACCTTTTTTGGGAGGGACCATTCCATAAGCATTATTAAGTGAGAGATTATGGCTAATGATTCAAAAATGGTATTTCAAAGGTGGAGGGGGAGGATAAAAAGCCAAAGTGGAGAAGATTCTTTTTACTTGTTGGTAGGGCATGCCCTAAGGCCTAATCAAGTCAATGTTTAATGTCCTTTCCATTGGGATTAGGAGGAAAATCATCTCCCACTATTTAGCCATATATAATTGTCATAAATTGGTAACTTTTGAAGATTTGATTCCCAAGTAATTTTTAGTTTTATATGATATGGTAACTAAATGGAAGGAAGAATTTGACCAGATTTGAAAATAAAAACAGTCCTTGAAATTATATTAAGAATAATAATAGAGTGTATTTTATATGGTTTTCAATTTATGGTACCTAATTAATTGTACATTTATGAAGATAAAATCTTGATCAATAGCGGACCTTGAATTTCACCTGGTTTGGGAAGGGTTTCAGCCGGCCTTCGACTAGATAAATATAACTTCACCTCTTGATTCATAATTAAAAAAACCCTAATTCACTAAAGAATGCAATTGCCTATAAAATAAAATTGTGATTAAATCGATATAATAGCGGTTATCTTACATTTGGGAAGATGGAATATTTAGACATTTTAAAAAGTATAAATAATACACAAAAGTAAACAAAGCAAAAATATTTACCAACCAAAACGCGTTTTGTGACATACTCCTATTGCTCGGAAAGCGACATTTATAAAAATAGAAATTTGGTACTAATAGGTAGTATGTGATCCTATTTGGCGAATGAAGAAAATGACCTTTACAAACATACCAAAATATTAGTAGAAGTAACGTATGGGGGTGCCTTAACCATTTCTCATGCTTGAAATTTTGCAAAAAATACTCCCACCTACAGGATGTTCGTCCTTTTGGAAAAGTTGTGCTATGTTTTGGACAAAAATAAAATACTTTCTTACCTAAGTAAGTATTTTGAATTCTTTGTGCCAATAAAATTACTAGAATCTTTAAATTCCGGCAGAAAGATAAAAGATTATGAACGAAAGTGTTTGAATTTTTATCGGCAGTAACTTGCGGCTGCAAACGTATGTAAATGAGCAAGTTCAAGTGGGTTGTAACGTTGGTTGTAACTCAGATCGCTTATAAAAGTTCAACTCATTTGTAGAGAGTCGTTTAATACACAAAACGAGCTCAAATGCTTCAATCATAAAACGAGCCGAGCTCTAGCTTGATTACTTGACTTGACTCTAGCTCGAGCTAGGTTAGCTACACTTGAGTGAGTACTTCACACCAAAACTTGACTCAGCTCGTTTGCAGCCTTAGGTTCTATTCCACTAAAGTTCTTATTTTTTAAAAATACTTATTTTTCACTTTACGAGACAATTCATTTTCTCAAAATACATCACCTTTAATTCCTTAGCAGAACGGGACCTTAGGCAAAATGACATGATTTCCAAAAGGAAAGATAAAAATAACATTAAAACCTTAAGACTTATAGGTATAGAAATAAAAATTGGATTACCCTAGAATTAAAGGGCCAATAAAATCACCCAAAATCACAAAACCCCTTAAAACCTCCCCCTGTTTTTCTCTCTCCCACCCCTGCTCCTTCTCTCTCTCTCTCTCTCTCTCTCTAATTACTGAGAAAGATGCGATTTTGCGACATGGGTTATGACTTATGACCCCTCCCCACCCCTCTAAGCCAACCCTCCCACAAAACGCCGTTACTCCCCACCAATCCAACCCCGTTACACCCCTCCCCTCACGTGCTTCCAAAACCCCAGCAACGTATGGCCCTGGAGCGATTGACCCTCGCTCCGCCGCCCATCGCCGTCATCTCCGACGCCACCGACGGCGGCGACCGATCGTCATCGGCGGCGCGGCTGCCACGGTGGACCAGGCAAGAGATTCTTGTGTTGATACAGGGTAAGAGGGTGGCCGAGACCCGGGTCCGACGTGGCCGGGTCGCCGGGATGGGACTCGGAGCGGGCCAGGTGGAGCCCAAGTGGGCCTCGGTCTCGAGTTACTGTAAGCAGCACGGGGTGAACCGGGGCCCGGTTCAGTGTAGGAAGCGGTGGAGCAACTTGGCCGGAGATTACAAGAAGATTAAAGAATGGGAGAAAACCCAGGTGAAGGACGAGGCGGATTCTTTCTGGGTTATGAGGAATGATCTGAGGAGAGAGAGGAAGTTGCCGGGGTTCTTTGACAGGGAGGTTTATGATATTCTTGATGGTGGGCCCACGGCGGCGGCGGCGGCGGAGGGTGGTTTTCCGGTGGGTTTGTTGTTGGGTCTGGGGGTGTCGGCGGCGGAGGAGGAGGGGGAAGAGGCAGCGGGGGAGGAGGTGGAGGAGGAGGGTGGGGAGGTCAGGGGAGAGGCGGTTTTTGATAGCGGTCGGAGCGCCGTGGCGGAGGATGGGTTGTTTTCGGATTTCGAGCAGTCGACGCAAGAGGAGGGTAGCGGTGGTGGCGGTGATAGGGAATTTGCGGCGGCGAAGGAGGTTCCTTTGACAAGTGTACCTGATCCTTTCCCATTTTCAGGTAATGTTTGGATGGCATTCAATTCTATGTTATATTTGACAAGATCATGTGATATAGTAGTGTATACGTATACGTATACATATAATGAAAATGAAAATGAAAATATTCCGTGTGTATATGTATCTATATTGTTGAGTTTGTGATGTTTGATTCGGTCTATTTGACGTTTGACTTGCTTGAAACCTAGACAAGAGTATTGCTGTAATTGATGATGCAAGCCTTAGGGTATAAATACTGGCTATACGCAGCCAATGTAACTTGTAATCCACTCTCTGCTGGAAACTGGTATGATCTGTGATGTACTAACCATGTAAAAGTCTCTGTGTCTTGCATTCTTTGTTTATTTTCTTGATTTCTTTTTGCACGTTATGTGTTTGTTGGTTTGGCCCGATTTCTCAGCATATATGCATTCGGGGTCATATCCGATTGTTGAATTTGACTGAGTTTGAATTGGATATGTGGACCTTAAACATTCTATGATCCGGTTCTCTTTTTCTCGTCTAATTTTCGAGGTCTGGTGGTCTCTGATTTTGGTGGTTGGGGATGGGATTTTCCATGAAGACACTAATGACTTCTTATTTGAAGCTTTCTTTCATTTTTCTGTTGTTTAATATAATGCTAGAAATGTACAAGTATTTCTTGGCTTGGACTGATGGTTTTGCACCTTGCTGTGTAACCTTTTGGATTTGCAAATCCATCCATTGTTTTTATGAGATCATGCTGATTCATTTGTAATCATCTTATTTTACGAAGATAAAGTATCGACTGTATTATAAACTGCATCCATCTCGCGCGGTACTGATTGTAGCTTATTATTGAAACTTTTATGCAAGTGTATCATCTGTTCATAGTGGAGTACATAAAAAGAAGCCCCAATGGTTAGTCTAGTTGGTTGGTGGGTTTGCTCCCCACATGATCATGGGTTCGACTATTGGGGCCAGGCTGCAAGAAAGTAATTTCCTGTGAATGCACCTTCCCTTGGCTAACCTTTCCTACGTCAAACTATATAACCATAGACTAGGATCTTTCGTTCTACAAAAATTGGTAGCATGTCGTTCTTGGGTCTGAATTGGGTATGTATTTGGACTGGAAACTTTTCCATTCACAGAATATATTGAACCACAAGACAAAATATGCAATTCGGGAATGGTGGCAAATTATCTGGTTTCATCAGTTCTATTTCTGATATCCAAACTTGGTAATCTATGTGCTCTTCCAAACTATTTCTTCATTCTGTTAAAGCCAAGTCCTGGGTCTCTTTAGACATCAATGTTTGGCTGTAATCAGCACAGAATTCAAAATATCGGGATAAGAGTTTGGTATATGTACGTAAATTTTAGGATAAATTATTGTTTGTTAAACTAAAAAGAGGTAATGGCTGGAAACACAAGTGCGCGCTCTAGTTATAATGTGGAGTTGTGGTTTTGTTCTCTCTATACGTCTGATGCACTAGGTGCATATGGTCTCCCAGTGCCATGATGCTTTCTAACAAGAAACAGTTCTGAGATGATGTTGTGCTGTCATACCCTGCTGAAACTAGCTTTTGGTCCACAGGTGCCAAACATGGGACGCAGCAAACCTCAAACCCGGAAATGGGAGGCAGATCTGAGGCAGGACGTAAACGTAAACGGTTTGCTGCAGACGGAGATGAGGAAACAAACACCCTGCAGTATCAGCTGATGGAGATTTTAGAAAGAAATGGCAGAATGCTGAGTGCTCAACTTGAAGCTCAGAACACCAATATTCAATTGGATAGAGAGCAACGAAAAGACCACATGGATAGCTTAGTTGCAGTTCTTGATAAGGTGGCTGGTGCTTTGGGAAGAATCGCCGACAAGTTATAGCAAACAGGCCATGACAAGAACATAAGTGTATATAGCGACACAGGTAAATCACAGCACAACAGATTGTTGGGGAGGCTGAAGGATTTAGTGAAGTTGAAAGTATAGGATTTTCCCCCTCCCCTCTTTTGTTTTATATTCTTTGTTCCTGTTTTCCTCCTTTGTGGCTTATTGCCAATATTATTATAGAGTAGTGAAACAGAGAATAAATCATGGATTTTGAGAGTTAATCAGCTTTCATGTAATTCAAGTTGATATCAAGATTTTGTCTTCATCATGTTGCTGTTACTGATACAGATATCAGAAATCGGTTCTCAGTCGTAACTTTTTGAATTGTCACACTCTGTTCCTGAGTTTTTGTGTGCTGTTTTCGAGCCACGAATTCCCTTGGGGCTTTGTTTCCAATTGGCTACCGAAAGCATAGGATCCCAAGGTGACATTGCTTGTGTTTTTGAAATGCAGTAGCCCACAGGGGTAGCTACAACTTCAGATGAAGAATAACATGAACGAACTTGGTACCAACCCAAGCATGAGCTTTTCATGAGTAATAACAAAGTTCATTGCAGGCTTTGGACCGCTGTGGTAATGACGACAATTATGAACAAAAGACCATAAATTGAAAAAGAAATCAAGGATCAAACCAAGGCGTGCTTGCTATGGACTGGCACAACCATGGATGATACCAAATCATTGAGAAAAATTGGATCAAATTGAGTCCTCAGTTGGCAGCATATTCTTATCCATCTTCCTCATTCCTTACTAGTAATATACTCCTACTTAAAAAATAAAAAGACAAAAATCAAAACCAATAACCCAACACAAGATACGAACATTATGGGTGTGGAGAAAAAATTTCGCCTAAAAAAAACACTGAACTCGCAGAAAGAGAAGAGGGGAAAAAACAAATTCAACCGCTTCATCGTTATCCAACAAATACCCTACAAAATCAACTCAACTGACATTCAAAAAAATGCCAACCAACCAGTACTAATCAAAAAGAAAAAAGAAAATCCAACCAGAAGTTAGCCAACCTGGGGTTTGCTATTTGAAATCCACAAAGACGTGGAGTGACCAAGATCTAAAAGCATATTACAGCATAAAACCAACTTAGGCAACCTCTTCAGACCACCAATGGAACATCAAGTAACAGTGTCATCCAAGTTCGACCTGCTCCGGTAATTACGACATTGTTTCTTAACTCTAGTACTTGAAGATGCAGCACTTGATTCCAGTTCATCTTCCATGTCTCTAACATCACCACTTTCGGTATCATCAGTATCATCAGCAGCAACACCAAGAGGACAGCCTTTTTGAATCAATGACTGCTCAGAACCATTTTCTTGGTTTTGCTTTGCCTCATTGCTACAATCTCTTGGTGTAGCATCCATTGCCTTCTTCCTTGGTATGAACGTTACTGATTTTGGAAGACCGGATGATGCAGTCCCCAACAGTGACGGAGACTCTTCAGGCTTTGCCATTTTTGCGAGCTTAAGAAAGTCCATACAAACTTGACTGTTCGACTCATCATCAACTTCACTAGCTAAATCAAAACTGTAGCGTGTATATTTAGAAGGATTAAGTAAATAATCCGGAACCCCGAATGTATTTCTGCGCAACGAGGATTTATCATCCGAAATTGTGGTTGCCGTCAACAAGTCTTTAGGATTTTCTGACGCTGCTTCAAAATCTTCCTTACAACCTGGGTCAAACTTGACACGTTTCTGCTCCTTGGTAGTCGCTTCATCGTTCTTCCTCTTTAATATTGACTTCGGTTTACCACCATCTCCTGATGCTTTAATACTAGGCTCCTGAACGTCTGGCATGGACTTATCACAACTATAATGAGGATCAATTTTGTTAGCTTCTACTCCACCTTCTTTCAGCCTAATTTTAGCAGCCAAGTGATTGGCATGGGAATCATGTATTGAGCTGGGAATAATATTGTAAGAGTTCAAATATGGTCCATGATCAGTGACATCCCTCATATACAAGACATCACTTGCATTCTCTCTGCCTGCAGCCACTATGTCATATTCATCTTCCTCTTCCTGCAGGTAGTTTGACACTTGATAAATAAAAATAACAAAATATCTCAAAGTTAAAGAAATGAAAATCAAACAAGACTAAATAATAAAAAGATCCAAAGAACCAAAACTACAAGCAACCATACAAGCTTATAAAGGATGTATAAAAATATCAGTACATACAAACCAAAGCCAACTAAGTTAAACATACGAAAATATGAATCTTAAATGCTAAACAATGCATAGCTTTCTACAGTTCATGAAAGATGATCGTCAAAATATTATCACGCTATTGTCAAATTGGCAAATGTCAATCGAATTTGGACAACAATTTAACTTCTTTGTTTCTAAAGCTTTCCTGGATGCAGCGGACTTCCGATGTTATATTCAAGTCGAATGCGATCTGTTATACAGAATCATTGTGGAATCTTTAATTGCTTATTGCTAGCATAAACTTATCAAGCAATGGCTTCACAATTCACATCCACTTGATTAAGACCAAAGTTCGCCACACTTGTTTTGAAACAAGAGAAAAAAACTGCCCCGCCTTGAGTGTATGGCAGTGGAGATAAGAACTTGAAATCTAGAGTTTCAATTATTTGTGGCCACTCTTCATAGAAAAAAATTGCATTGTGGCCACACAAAATCAGATTAAAGTTGTTTGGGAGCTGTATGACAAAATACCTGAACGAGACTTGATATCTTCTAATCTAACCACCCTATGATGACCAAGTAAGTTAACAATACGTGTTGCAAGCAAGAATAAAACAAATGCTAGACTTTTTCATTTTCAAACATGTTAAGCAGATGAAACAATCAACCCCTGCAAACAAAGCTCACAGCAATACCATATTTACACACAATCTTGTCTCTCCAATTCCAATATATACTCACACTTGCAGAATGTACCATTATCTTATCTTTTGATGTACATGAATGCCAGATTATAATCCTTTTATTAGTGTGTGAATACATGTGGTTATTAGCTAGGATTGCAAGCAAGCCGAGCCGAGCCAAGCCAAGCTTTTATGTGTTTGAGCTCGGCTCACTCAAAACTAGATAAAGACTTGTTATCCAAATGCCTATCGTAGCAAATTTTAAAATTTAAGTTCATTTTTCTTTTATATTATGGCTGTTTACTACTATAAGTAAAAAATAAAAAATTCTAAGACCATTTTTTAATGCCCACCAAGCTAAATTTAAGCTCGGTTAAAACAATAGCTCGAGCACATAACAACTCGAGCATTGAGTTGCTTGCAAACAGCTCGATGAATCGTTTGCACTTTGCAGCCCTACCCCTAGCGATTTAATGAAGAAAAAAAGACGATACCTCATTATCAAGCGTGCGATCCAATCCAATCGAAGACCTAATCTCCCATTCATCCCCACCGTCACCACCGTCACCCTCCTCATCGTCGTTTTGATCTTCGACGCCGTCGTTTTCGAGGTCTCTTCGAACGCGCCTCGGGTTCCTCTTCTTCCGATCCTTGTTGGAGAACGATATCCCGTCGAACGAAGAAGAACACGGGGTAACGTCGTCGTCACGCGTGCCGCCGCCGCTCCGATTCCACTCTCTCTTCTCGATCTCGTCGTCGGTGAGAGACCACGGGGATTGGGACGAGGATAGAGGCCCGAAGGCTTTCTGGACTCTGGCCCTGAAACTGTCCTCCGCCGTTGGCTCAGAAGAATCCATTGGTTTCTTGATCAGAGAAGAATCCATAGATCGAACGAATCTCTATAAGATGATTGAAACTGTACAAGAGGATATAGATATACCGCTTTTTTGAAACGAGGCGGTGTACTTCCAAGTGCAGGACAGGAGCGGGTTTTGGGCCAAGTTTGACCCGATTCGTGTAGGAGTCTTTTATGCAACTTGGGCTGGGTTAACCAAATGTCAGCCCAAAAAGAACCCGGGTTCCCTGTTGTCCCCGTCTGAACCATCCGTGCTCGGCAACTACTGACGGCTCAAATTTCATCTCGGTGAATGGCCAAGATCTGTTTGGATGGGACAACATGCATCCCAATTTGCCCAAAAAAGTTTAGAGGATGAACCTAGTAAGTAACATAATGGGATGCCAGGTGCGATACCGTGGTGGGACTGCGAGTTGAAGGGGGAAAGAGTTTTTTGAAACTATTCCAAACTATTAAAATTTGTAAGAGCGTAAAACCAGAATTAAGAGCAAAGAATTTTACTAAAGGATTATAGGTGATGCGCGCTCAGTCGCACCTCGCACTCATGTTTTAGCAAAAAGTTTGGAGCATAAATTGAGATTGAGACAAGCTAACCAACAGGGCTAGTTGAAACCTTCATTCTGCCTAAATTTTTTATTTGTCTTTTTTAAGTTTTTGGTAGATTTGCGTCATATTTTTTGACTAATCATTCGTCTCTAGTGGCGGATTCAGAAATTTTATACAGGTGGATCACCTCTCAAGCATAAAGTTGATAAAAGTTGTCACAACCCAATATAATAGAAATAATTAGAGGCAAATCCAGAAATTTGTTGTATATTTTAGCTAATTTTATCTAGTGAAAACACTTAAGCGAATGATATTGAAAAATATTAAGAAAAAATGAATGCACTAGTGTTTTTTATTTTTACATGATTATGTTTTATTTTTATTTGTATAATAAATAGTATAAGTTGGCTTTGTGATATGGGTGGTATTACCACTTTATTTATAAGCTCTTGATTGACAAGGTTCAACTCCCATTAGCAGCTCTTTTTTCCCTTGGCTGTTCTTACATCAAAAATACAAAGCAGTAAGCAAAGATGGGTCTCGAACCCAATACCTTCCGCTATCAAGAGCAAGCGCTTACCACTGATGCAAGAAGTCGATTTTGTCAAATCTTGCGTAATTCTAGGAGGCTGAGTCTTAATTGGATCCGCCCCTGTTCGTCTCGACGAAAAGAGTCTACAAAGTACAAAATTATTGGGGGAAATGACGGCTCATGATGTGTTTTGATAATTAATACCCGCCAAGGATATGCTGAGAGCATTAACAAATGTTCTCAGCATATCCTTGACGGGTATTAATTATCAAAATACATCATTGACCGTCATTTTTCCATATTATTATTGGGTTTTTCCCCATGAAAATAGGCCCAATAGTGTTTGACTTATAACAAGATTATTTTTTGTGGGCTAGTTGGCTCTGGGGCTGTTTGGTGACCTCCTTTTCGCGTTTTCATTTTCTCTTTTTTACATTACAACTGTTTGGCAGCTCTAAACCATTACATATTTTCACATAATGAACTCTCAATTTATGGGTTTAGAGAAGAGAAGTAAGAAGGAGGTGTTTGAGAGCCTACTTTTTGGCTTTTGGAATTATAATCAAAATGTATTTTGTAGAGTATTTGGATGATATGTGCAGAATGCATTTTGCAGCAAGAGTAGTGTTTGGGAGATATGGAATGAAAATGAATTGTGGATTGGTTTTTTACTATGTTGCCCCGGTTATTAATAATGGTGTATAATGTATATAAATAATATTTTAATCAATTTTTTTTAAATTTACTGCTCCGTCTTCTCTCTTCTCGTATTCTCCTCTGGTATGTGAAGAACTGTGTGAATGTGAAGGAAATCAGTTGAGAGGATAACGTTAAAAAACGAGGGCTTTGTGGAAATTATCCCAAAAAGGATAGGGTAGGGATGTCTTTTTGGCATGGCAGGAGAACAATGAGAAAATGAAAATTGGAAAAGCTCCTCCTGAGCTCTTTCTGGCTTTTGTTTTAGAAACCTCAAAATGGAAAATCCATTTTGCCTCTTTCAGCCAAACAGCCAAAACACAAAAATGAGAATTGGAAAATGGAAAGAGGGGTCATCCAAACACCCCCGAAGTAGGGAAGGAGCTTTTTGACTTCTCATTTTTGACTTTTTCATTGGGGAGTGATTTTGTCACTCCCTTTTTTGTTAATGTCACTCTTCTCTGTGTCTTGATTAGATGATTTGTTTTGTGAGAGAATGAGAGTGACATTAACAAAAAGAGGAGTGTCAAAATCAAATCTCTTTTCATTTTGGTTAACAAAAAGCAATAAAATGTATTTTGTACATATCTCCTAAACACTAATCATGTTGTTAAATACATTCTGCATATATTTCCCAAACGCTCTAGCATGTTTTCTCCCAAACACTCTCTCTATCATATCCCAAACACTTTTTGAACAAAATTTAAAAAGCCAAAAAATAAATAATCAAAATGAAGTTTCTACATATTTGTTTTAAGAGCACATGACTTGCACATGCTTGTGTTAGCTTCTATTGGAAGCTAAAAGGGGATTTTTTGGCTGGGATAAAAAGTAGAGTAAAGATAGCAGAGAGAGAGAGAGAGAGAGAGAGAGAGCCGAGAACAGTTAAAAGAGGAAAAGGGAAAAACGGGGAGTGCATCAGGGGAAGAGCGTCGAAAGATGAAACGTGATGCCGAGGGGGGCTCTTCCTCAATCGAAGAATCGCAAAGGCCCAACCTCAGGCCATCGAGAACGACGAGAAGGGTATATTTACGGACCCTGTATATATACCCTTCTCGTCGTTCCCGATGGCCTGAGGTTGGGCCGTTGTGATTCTTGATTCTTCGATTGAGGAAGACCCCCCCTCGGTATCACGTTTCATCTTCCGATGCTCTTTCCTTGTCATCGGGCCTTGTGTGATGAGAGAGGGAGAGAGAGAACGGTACTAGGGTTTTAGAAACAAGGAATTGCAAAAGGGCTTCAGAATCGCGAAGGGTCTGTTTAGTCGCAAGAGTGTGTAGGGTTTCAAAAACTATTAGGGTTAATTGTCTTTGAGGAACTTAAATAGGGGTCCTGCCCTATTTAAGGTAAAAGCTACTATAAGGTCTTGAACCAAAAGAAAGGTTAGGAAAAAGAGAGGAGAAGGTAGAGGAAGAAAAGACGGGTTAAAGAAATTTTCAAGTAATTCCTGTTTGTGTTCTTCCCGTGACTTGATTTAGCTAAAATTAGGGTTTTGACCCAAGGGTTTGATGATCAGACTGTCAATCCACGGTTTGCGAATCCTTTCCACTAACCTCGTGGGCGCAAAATGATCTCTGGTTTTTTGGTTTCACATAGCTTTCCTTTGATTTCGGATTGGAAGGCTTCTTTTGCCCTTTATTTCCTTGCTTGAGCTAGCCAGTAGAGTTTCAACATCAACCTTAAAAGGGTTCTTCTTTGATGTTAACTGCAACCAAGGCATCTTTGAATGATCTTTGAGGCATTGAAGCTTCCACAGGGGATTGGTCTGAGGGAATGTTGACAACATCCTCTCCTTATTGGATATTGTAGTTCAATTTTTCTCTGGTCCCAGGAAAGGATAATTAAGTAAATAAATAAAATCCAAGTATAAGGATTAGGTACTTACATGCTTTATCCATGGCCAACTTCTTAATCGAAATGCTTGTGTTTGGATTACTTGATCAAGTACATGTTTGATACAAGTCTACCTTGACCGTGCCACATTCCGAGGCTTTGTTGTATGAATTTTCAACTTCCATTTCAGGTATTAAATTGATCTATGTTTGGTTGACAACCAGTTTTTTTTGGGTACTTGAGTACCTAACTTCCTTTCTTTTTTATATTTTTTGTTCTATCTTTTATATGTTTAACAACCTGCCTCATATTGATGCTTTAATCACTCTCGAAGGTTTTTTTTTGCGGGAGTTATATTTATTGCGATATGTGTAATATTGTGGCTGTTGAATTAAACTTGATTGACAAATTTTTTACTCTCTTATTTGTTCTGTCGTAGTGACAATTGGGACATACCATGGCTGTTAGACGTGGCATTCTTTTGGGATGGCGTGGAGAGATAGTTTCATTTGAAAAATGTATGCAAACAAGAGAAGCTTTGAAGATGCTACATTATATGAGGTCTATAATTTCGGATTGAAGCAACAATTGAAGACCAAGGAGGAGAAGTGGTTGAAGGATATTGCTACATATATCGTAAGTTACAAGAACAATATATTTCTTGGAGTAATAACCTACCCCAAAAATCTTGTTGGTCATTATAATGATCACAATCCTCCGGTATGTATCATAATTTTTTTTTGTGATTTAAGAATTTTCATGGGTTTTGTTTGATTTGATTTAATATTTTAATTCCTCATGTCTTAGGTGCGCCTCTCGACGTGTGGAATTGTACCGTTAGCGGATGAGTTTTTTCTTGGCGGTGGTTCAATGATTCACGATGCGATGGCGGGGGTGATATTTCATAGTACAGTGGGGACGAGGGAAGACCTTGGCAAATATCTGAGCAAGGAATGCTACTAGGCACAATAAAAGCCTAACCTCAAACAATACTCTCTCTCTCTCTCTCAACAGAGATCATTTGGCATGCCCATCCCCCTCTCTCAAATTAGGTAAGGTCCAGACTACTTTGATATGGGGAAATGGTTAATGTAGTAAGAGCTATCCATGATAACTGAATCTTGTAGTAATCCTTTCTCATGGCTCGCGTATCGTTTAATTTGTTTCTCGTTAGCGTAGGGTGGGAAGTTTTGGTCCATAGTATATCTACGGGAGAAGACTAGACTGTTTGATATTGTGAATGTCCTAAGGTTAAATCTCAAGCATATGCTCCGGAGTGCTAGTACATGATTTGAGTCGATTTCTCTACGCCGTTAGCTGCACTATTATGTGTTAATGGGCATACAACTAACTAAAACAACGTAGAGAAATCGACTCAAACCATGTACTAGCACTATGCAACATATGCTTGCGGAGTAACCTTGGGACATTCACAATATTAAGTTGTCTTGTCTTGTAGATATACTTTGGACCAAACTTCCCTCTCTATGCTAATGAGGAGCAAAACGATACGTGAGCCACGAAAAATGATTACTACAAGATTCAGTTATCATGAACAGTTCTTACTACATTAACCATCTCCCCATATCAAACTAGTCTAGACCTTACCTAAATTGAGAACGAGGTATGGGCCTGCAAAATGATCTCCGTTGAGAGAGAGTCACAGTGTTTGAGGTTAGGCTTTTGTTGTGCCTAGTAGCGTTCCTTGCTCAGATACTTGCTAAGGTCTTCCCTTGTCCCCATTACTATGAATATCAACTCCGCCATCGCATTGCGAATCATTGAACAACCACCAAGAAAAAGCTCATCAGCTAACGCTATAATTTCATACATCGAGAGATGTACTGGAGGATTGTGGTCATTATAGTGACCAACAATATTTTTGGAGTAGGTTATTACTCCAAGAAATATATTGTCCTTGTAACTCACGATATATGTATCAATACCCTTCAACCGCTTGTCCTCCTTGATCTCTCTTGCTTAAATTTTGTACTCGGTAGCACTCATATCTCCTTTAAACATATACAATCAAAACTCTAGAATTGTCTCTCGTTAGTCCATCATCTCACCTCCAATACAGAAAAACGCGATTCACCGAAACCCTAATTCTTTAGAAAAAATACAGCTCCGTCACATTGTGTTTGGCATTGTAGCTTCTTCAAATCTATGGCAGCGGAGGAAAAACTACGTCAAGTTGTGGTGGAAACCAATAGAAATGCGAGGTTTTGTTTGGCTAGATAAGCTGGTAGAAAACAATTCTGATGACCAAAAAACCCTTCCACCGTTGAAGATATCAGGTAATTAAAACGATTATGTTCTCAATTTCAGTACTTAAGAAAATTTATATCCTTGAGTTTTTTTGGTCATTATAACTTTAAAAGACGAAAACACGAATATTGTGTATATCTCCATATCAAATTTGTATTCTATTTCAATAAAAATCTTGGCTCTGCCCTGCAGGTAATACAAAAAATTTCAAGTATACTAATCCAAAGGGTCGTTGGTCCGCTATTTGTATATCATGGATTGTATCGGCCATCGGAGACCGTGAGACTAGGATTAAAGGACGTGAGGTGGATCGTGACGGGGGACGATGATCCACTTTTCGTTGCTGAAAATATGGTTAGGGTTTTGGACAAATATGATTATCATTTTACTACATTGGTAGTTCGTGGGAAAGTCATGTACTCCAAATATTCACTTTTCGTATAATATGGCTTATGGGGTGGTGGATTTGCCATTAGTTATTCATTGGCTAAAGCTCTTGTAAAAATGCAAGATGGGTGGTTATTAATTACTTTACATTTAATGGATTACAATTTACAGAAATAGTTTCGTCAAATGAGAGTTTATCCATTATACAACTTCTCTTTGAGTATTGAAAATCTGACGGATTACAATAATCTCACAAGATTAAGATTCTCTGGAAGGAAAAAAGGGAAAACATTGAGGGGCCAATAGGCATTTCTTATGTACTTTTGCAGCTTCTTCTATTTTATTTTATTTATCGGGAAAATAACATTTTATTAAGGAAAAAAAAGGGAAGGAGATTAATTCCAATCAAAAGTTTGAAAATACAGTCAGTTTGGGACAAAGCCCAAACACTTTTAAGAGACAAAGCCCTAAACATCTGCAGGACTAAAACCCAGATCTTACAATAAGCACAAAAAAGGGGAAAATGACGGCCCAAGACGTGTTTTGATAATTAATACCCGTCAATGACATATTAAGAATATTTGTTAATGCTGAAAATGTTCTTGACGGGTATTAATTATTAAAACACGTCATTGGCTATCATTTTCCCCCAAAAAAAAGAAACCCAACCCACCAAGGTGGGTTAAGCCCAGCCCAAGAAATCAAAAACAAAACCCTAACCCTTTGAAAAAACTTCTAACCCTGCTTAAAAAACAAACAGCTACGACCAAAACAAGCACCGAACAGGCGCCTCCGCACCACCAAGTCGCCACTGGCCACCACCAAACGGAGAGACTTCCCGGAGTACAAGCCATCCAAAAGCTGTCGCGGATGGTCACTCAAGCCGTTAGGCAAAAATCGTGACACCCAAAAGTGACCACAGCATAAGCCAATGCCGAGCGTGCCGTCACCGTCCAGAAACTCCTTGCCGTTGCAGCTTCTTCTCTTGCACGTAATGTTCTGGAAATCCGTTCAAAAAAAAAAGGAAAAGTATGTTTTGGAAAAATAATAATAATTAAGCTTGATTACTGTTGCAAATCATGATAAAAGGTAAAAGATGTTGCCTATCTGTAGCGTGAGTTGTCCCTATCTGTCGGCCCTTTGCTCTCTCTTTTCCTTTTCCTCTTCCTCTTTTTTTTGTTGTTAATTTGGTTTTGCTAACCTTAATATGCCATAATTCCAAACAAGTTTAGATATCAATGCATATCTCACGGATATTAATACACTTTCACAAATATCAATACACATTTCTCGAATATTAATGTATTTTTTTACCTATTATCCTACATCCTTTGGACGGAAATTAGAATTGTTAGATTTCTTGGATGGTTCCAACCTAAAATCAATTGTTAGACCAGAAGCTGACTGTCTGACTCGGGCGATAGAGATGACAGAGACTTTCCCACGCGAGGTGAGGCCACCCAAGACCTAGCTCTGATACCATGTTAGATTTCTTGGAGGGTTCCAACCTAAAATCAATTAGCAATAGGTGGAGTAGCCTCTAGAATTTATTAACCAAGCTCGGGTGGCTTAGATGAACGATGTGGGATAAGTCTAACAAGAATAATCCTTGTTAATTTGTTTTCGTTCATTATTTCCATTTTCAAACACAGATGGTTCTGTTTCTCGACCTTTTTGGCCAACTCTATCAACCAAGGTCGAAAAGAGAGCAAATTAGTCGTTCACAATCAGCACCGAAAGATTCCTCGAAAATTTAAGAATCAATATATAATTCATTCTAGAAATCAAATGAAGCTATTAGGGAGTATTATATCTACAGGCTAGGAAGGTAATTAAATAAAAGAAAAGAAAGAAAGAACGACATTTTGGTCAGCGCGCAAATACCGACTGCGCAAGTGTTTGCTCGTAAGAAATTAAAAGAAGATGACTTAATTCTTTTTTGTTACGAAGCGAGTTTATTTGCATCAAGGCTCTATGAACGCTTGAGAGTTGAGATCAAGAAATCATCAGATGTGCAGTCGGATATATAGAGATCGAATGAATTACGAGAGAGCACAAATAATGATTTCTTCTTATGGAAGGAGAGATTTTTTTGGCACCAAGAAATCATCCCCACGAATAGTATTTGGTCGAATGAACATGTTTATTCCAACTCATTAGTCTCAAGTAGGTCATCTACTCATTTGTTAATTCAAACACTTTTCCAGCATAATAAACAAAGGAAAATACACTTCAATAGCACAGACCTAATTCTAAAGGATCATAAAATAATGTTTACTGAGATTCTTTTGGTGGTGGTTCTTGTGTTGAGTAGAATATGCCTTTGAGAGTACGTAGAAAACAGAGGAAAAGGTGAAGTCCTAATTAATAGTGCTCTCCCATCAGCACCTATAGGTAATTTGAGCGAAATATACTATATAATAGGTAATAGGTAGTAGGGGCTGCAAACGAACAGAACCGCTTGCGAGCTGTGTAAGGCTCGATCGGCTCGAAAAAGCTCGTTCAAGCTCGGGGTGGAAATTTTCAATACAAATGTTATTTGCAACTCTCCCTTCACATGGGGTGGAACCTGTATATACATGAACCCACCTCATGTGAGAGAACGTTAGAAAATTATTGCTGGTTTCCAAATTTGTCCTCTAAAGTCTAAACCATACATGTTGTTTGTCTGTTTAATGATTTGAATGAAAGAAGTATGTAGCTAGGCTGATGTCTCCTGATAAAAAGTCAAGAAAATAAAAGGTAAATATTCCTAGATAATGTGTAATTTTTATTTACCACGGAAATTCTTGTTCATTTCTTCCTTCGACTGTTATCATTCAGGCCAATTTCTCTCTCTCTCTCTCTCTCTCTCTCTCTCTCTCTCTCTCTCTCTTCAGAGACATGCTGACATGCTTGAAAGAGAAAGAAATTACTATCAGGATCTTGAATACTAGGAGCTCGATTAAAGGGAAATATTGAAATCAAAGGGAAAGCGAAAACACAAGTAAAGATAGTGCCCTGGCGGTCCACAGGTTATTTGGTGGGATGAGAGATCGCGAATTCAAGGCGTGCAAAGGACGCCCCCTTAAACTCTAGAGTGGTGGCCTCTCACGACTCAGGTCTTTGGACCACTCTCCCCTGCGGATTGCTCTGGTCTTATGTGGGGCAGTGCACCTTCGGGTTTCGATCTCCTTCCGGGGACTTGTTGCGGGATTTGGAGGCCTTATGTCATGCCCAGAGGCAGCCAAGCAGGTTACCAAGCCTGGTCGCACCCTCCATTCTCTATTACTGAGTAGAAAAACTCCAAGTAAAGACAAAAAGTGTTAGTCGTAGATATTTAGATATTGAGGGTTGAACCTAAATCTTATGCATGAGAGTACGAGACTACGAGGTCCCCACTATTGGGTTAGAATTTGCAACAAACACTCCACTACAGATTTTTCGAAATCTCGTAATCTGCTCTCAGAATTTTTCGCAAACTGGCACTGTAAGCCCATGGTTCACGTATCAGTAGAAATTCCCCAACTCTTGTCTAAAGAATGCAAGGAGTAGTAATTTACAAACCACCAAAACCTGAAATCACTGTTTGATTTTTTTACATTAATCATGATTAGCCTATATAAAAACACTAATTGTTTTCCTTTCACAAAAGTGGAGCTGCTAAATTTGACTTTAACAAGGTTGTGGTTCGTGCTAATCGAATGTGCACGCAGTTTTCGCAAATCAAATCAAAACTCTTAATTGAGCAATTGAAAAGTCGAAAAAGGTAAAGGGGTCGATGAAGATGATACCGATGGAGTACTGACGGGCACGCTGGGCACACTCCGGATTCTGTATGGATGATTAGAGCCGTTCAATAATTTTAAGAAAATCCGAATGGACCCGTAAAAAATCAGCTTAATCCGATATGTGTAGATACTATATCCAATCTTCCATTTTTTCATTCAGATTTCAGAATCGCTCACTCGCTTTTTTAAAAATAAATATTAAACAGTTCGAATCATCCCTATGAGATCCAAAATGGGTCCTGCGTGTCCGTCAGTATCCCATCGATATGCTATTGGTCGGTACCAATAGCAGGGTTCTTGAAGAGTTACAAAATTCGGATGCGTTTATAAAAAAAAAAAAAAAAACCATTCATATGCGTTGGTATCGGAAAAAGTGTAAAAATAAAAAGGATTTTAGCTCTCAATTGGAAGAATGAAAAAGAAATGACAATTGGGTCAAAAAGTAAGACACCGTAGGCCATACTCACTATCCTAAAGTTGATCTTTTTACACTTTTATATATCTTTAATAATCTTAATTTTTATTGTAACACTCAATCTAGTAATACTCAATCTACTTTGATTAAGAAATCAAGAAATTCGGATAGTATAATAGTGAAAGCTATAGTAATATTCTATCCTAGGTCACATTTATCTTTCGGTAAGACTCTTCGCTATTGATTTCAATCTTTGTTTTACGCTCTGCAAGTGGAGTGGTACTCGAATGGTGTGCACCATTTCTTCTTATGCATTTGTTATGAGTTTAATGCTTTCTAACTACAACTAACGACATTGACTTTCGCCGAGAATATTTTTTTGTTTGGTTCTACGCTCTCGTTTTAAATTATCGCTTTCACAAATTTTAATAGATTGAAGAGTTTTCGAAACGTGATTTCGCATTCTCGCTCGCGATCACACACGTGTATGTATGCATGTTCAGAAAAAAAAAAACGAAGTACTACCATATGTATTTTTGTATGTAGGTCCATATACGTATTTATTATCTAGCCATTATCTCGTACGCTCCCTACCGATCACTTCCCGACCACTCATCTCTTATATATGTGTCGGCACCACATATTTTAATTATGAGACCACATATGTGAGAGACGAGTGGTCGGAGAGTGGCCGTGCCCGTAGCATTATTGACCATAAAATAATAAAAGAACGTATGATAGCATTGTCCTTTCTTCCCAGACATTGTGACAGAAGAAAGCATGGCATGAATTCAGTTTCCCCTTGACCACAAGAGGGATAGCGTAAGGAGGAGCTAGTCTCTTCCAAAAAACGTATGACTTATTAAATTGTCCGCAAGCCGGTGTCTCCATCTCTCTTCAACGGTAAGTAGTCGAAGATAAGGACAAGGGACGAGAATTCGATGGACTTATGCGAGTGAATAGAACGGACTTCGGATTGGTGCTATGTTGTAAGGTGCACAGTACCGTACTGAACACTTTCGAGTTGTCGAATCGTGCATCCGACGGCTCGAATCTCATATCAGCAACCAATGATCGAGAACCGTTCATTGCCGATATGAGATCCGAGCCGTCGGATGCACGATCCGACGGCTCGGAGGTGGCAGCACGGTACTGCGCACACCACTGCACAACACCATCCCCCAATTCGAATAGAACTATGGGTACTGATGGCAATGGACGGATGGATGGTTGGCATATGGGCCTCATTTGGAGATTCAAACAAATGATCCGAACCATTCATTACTTTTAAAATTATTCTGCCGTTTGGCCTCGTAAAAACTTCAATTCAATCGGATAACTGTAAGTGCTTTTCTGAAGAAATTGTGAAGAGAAATGGGCCACTAGAAAGAACTATTATGAATTTAATGAACAACTTGGATCATTTGTTTAGAAATCCCGTAGTGGGGTTCCACGTGCCAATCTGTGTACCATCGGTGCACCCTCCATCGGTCCCCATAGAATTAACTAAGCAGTCCAGCAATATCAATCATACTTAATGATAGGGACCCTAAAATGAGAGATTTGCAAAATTAATGATTGGGATCGAGTGGAAGATTTCATGTAGTTTTAACTTTTAATTATGAAATCAATCACGCTGTAAGATTTTCTGCTTAAAACATACTTCTTATATAGAAGATTAATTAGTATTTAATATATATGTTTTAGTAGAGATAATGATTAAGTCTTCTTTTTTTTTTGATCCTTGATTAAGTCTTCTTTAAACCCCGCAAATTATGTAATCGATTGCACGCTGTAAGATTTTCTTGTGAAAAATTAATTTTTATGCAAAAAATTAATTAGTAACGCAGACCGTTAATGGATGTTTTACAATGTTTATAAAACTGAATTATGTCATGTGTCGCTTTCGCAACTCTCCCACGAAAAATCATCGTACCTTAACATATGATGACACAATTTTTTTCAAAAAAAAAATAATTACCAAACACGAAAATGAAAGTAAAAACAAATAGATAGTACAGATACTTTGACCTCTTCATGTTTCTCTAATTTCATATCCTACACTATCTTACAATTGTCAAATGTGCCCCAATAATTACCGGGCGTCTATTATGTAGACGTAAAACACAAAAGGGAAGGAGTTGGTTCAATTCTTTTTGGAGTCGAAGAGAAAACATATAGGGGAGACTTATCACTTATTCTATATATATTTCTATATAGCAAATTTTTTCTTTAACCTTCTTTTTTTAATTATTTTCTGAGATGTAAAATTTTATAAATTAAGTTTTTACGTTCATACCAGTTATTGTAATTAATACTATAGTGATTCTCTTTTGATTTTCTTTATACTAACAAAGTGTGTATATTATCCACATTATGTATCTTGTTTGAATTTGAACACTAGATCCTTGTTTGGGGGGAAATGAAGAGGGAAGACTATCAATAAAAATGAATGCATGATGGATAGTGTATGCGTACGCAGGGATGAATGATATTCTCTCATAGACTACTACCACAATGGGGAGGACATTGGGTGTTTTCAGATGCAGATTCGTTGAAGCTGATAGGATAAAATAAGAAAGATGGTTCTTGCGGTAGTGGTAGTGGCGGCGGTTAGTGGAGATAGAAAAGAGAAATCTCACTAGGGAGATATCGGTCTCGGTGAATCCGTGGTTGCTGCACGCTTTACAAAGTTGGAGGGCCAAGGGGGTTTTTCTCCCATGCTAAAAGAAAGGTGGTTTGTTTTGTCAAAAACAAATTGGCGTACATTGGAAAACAGTACGATCCTTCATGGATCAAATTGAGAACACAAATGCTTCGAGGGTCAATATTTAGAAGTACGGGAAAGCATTAAGGACGTAAAGTGTAAATCTTGCAAAAGCGAAATACAGAACAAGCTCTGTGTTCACTTTTTATGGACCCTGTCACACACACTCTCTCTCTCTTTCACTCTCACACACACACACTCTCTCTCTCTCTCTCTCTCTCTCTCTCTTCTGTTTCATCACTCTCCGGTTTAATGGAATCGTGTTCAAAAAGCCACTAGTAAATTAAATTATAATAATTCCCCAGAAGACTACCAGTAGTACAAAGTACGAAACATCTTGAAAACACCGTTAATAATCACACTCTGCTTTATAGGGTTTCTCTCTCTCCGTTCCTGCTTTTCACTGCCCAGTTCGTTGTCCTAGGGTTTCGAACCAGCCAATTTAGCTCAATTTTGAACCCCAAATCGGGCTTAGGTAGATTTGGTAGTTGTTCTAGGTTTCAAGCGAGTCTTTTTTCTTTCTTTATGTGAATGAGGTAAAGGTGATTACTCTGGTTTAGGGTTCTGTTATGATTGAGATCGGGGAAGAAGGAGAGATCTTGAGTGGTTTTGGGAGCATTGAGTGAATTTTATGCGGTTAGGTTTAATCGCAGAAGATCGAGCATTGGTGTAATGTGGGAAAAGTTATACTACTACAGACACGAGGACCAAATACCGTCTCAGATATGCATTTCGCAAAGCTCGACGATTCTCCCATGTTCCGCAAGCAGGTAATCTCTCTGACTCTTTCTCTCTCGGTCATGTTAATTTTTTTTTAATTACATGCACCTCAACTAATTCGACT
>JAOTQK010000004.1:1837963-1862679 GCA_025642025.1 Rhododendron ferrugineum
CCGATCTGAGGTTCATGCAATTTATGTATTTCAGCTAGCAGGATTTGAATCTTTGCTCAGTAAATTTTGCATTTTGGTATCATCACTTTGATTTTTTCTTTTTTCTTTTTTTAATGTTGGGGAGTAATAAATATTATTTGGGTTTCCATCTGGATTCAATCAGAGTTTAGATGCCAGATTTGGGGCTCGTTTTTCTTGATAACTCAGGTGTCCGGGCCAACTTACAAGCACATTGACTAATTTTTGTGACCAATCTCACCGTCCACTAGCAGGGCCTAATTAAAGCGGGGACAAAGCTTGTATGTACTACCTCGTTAGAGTTGATAGCACCTGGGAGGTTTCGAACATGAGGACTTTGTTCTGTAAATGTTTTAAGGAAGGTTTTTGAGATAATAATTGGAGAAAGATAGAAGGAGAGACGAGAGTTGTGAGTGGAGTGAAAACTATGGGGAACGGTGCTGTGAGAGAAAGGTAAGTTTTGGGAGCCAAAACCGAAGGAGTCTGAGACCTCCTATGAGGAGCAAACCCTAAGTCCCAGACTCCCAGGCCTTGATCACCCGGCCAACCCCTTGGGGTTCAGATTTGTAGCTTGTTCGAATGCTATTATTGTGTACAGTTTGTTGACTGCGATATTGTGAATAACTTTCATAGATAACTGCACCAATGAGTCTGTTTCGTTAGGTGTTTTGTAAACTGGAATGAGGCTGGAACAGAATGTCATTCCTTTCGGTAAAATATAGCAGAATGTACATTTCAAATTGGGCCAGTATTCGCTAATTTAGGTGAATAGTCAGTCCATTGGGACGCTAAGGATGCCAAATTCCATTCTCTCCGCAAACATTCCATCGAACCAAACAATGCATTTAAAGTGCCTGAAATGCCTGCTCTCAGCTTTCGTGTTCAAACCTCTGATACCTGGCAATTTGCATTTTCTTCTGGAAAATGGTCGGTCTGTCAAGTCGGCATAGTAAACTAAATGCTGACATGCCGACTTATACTGGGGTAAGGACAACTCTATCGCATTGACTTTAGCACAATCAACTTATGAGGGAGTAAATATAAGTATCGTAACTTTGGATTTCCCTCTGGATTCAGTCAGAGTTTAAATGCCAGCTTTGTGGGTTGTTCAAAACTTAAAATGCTCTTGTGTACAGTTTTGCGATTATAATCTGTGAAGAACTTTCAAAGATAGCTGCACCACTGAATCTGTTTCGGTAGGTAGTGTTTAGTAAGCTGAAATGGAACAGTGTTTAGTAAGCTGGAATGGAACAGTCATTCCTCTGAATGTTGATTCCACCGTTGGGTTTGGTAAAATAGAACAGAACGTAGATTGTAAACTGAATCAGTATCACCTGTTTAGGTGAATGGTCATCCAGTTTGAAGCTTAGATGACAATTCCATTCTCTCCTACAACCATTACATCGAACCAAACAATGCATTTAAAGTGCCTGCAATTCCTGCTTTCAGCTTTCAAGTTCAAACCTGTAATACTGGGATTCTTCTTATGGAAATTGTTGGTCTGTAAATTTCTTTCAATTCGTTGTAGTCATCAAAATACTGGCACGCTGACTTATAGTGGAGAAAGGCCAATTCTATTAATTCGCTTTAGAAACATCATGTAGCAATAAAAGAAAATCATTACACAACCTTTGGGTCCATGTCAATGATCTCATTCGACTCGTATTATGGCGAACTATGTTTATTTCATGAAAATGAAACTATTTCTGGTGTACAAGCTATTTTAAACCTTAGGAGATACATTTAGTTATGTCTGATGAAAACTAATTCTAACAAAAGGAGATTAGAACCCGGCTTGGATTATATTAAAAATTGTATTGATCCAGCGATCAACAAATTATGCATCGGTTGGTTATTTTAGTACCATGCACACCAGGAAGTCATATTACTGTTTCTTAATGAAAGATAGAAGTAAAAGTGTTTTGAATTTGCCAAATGGGATGAAGAATTGCATGAATCGCAGTTTGTTGTGAATCAGACAAAACCATGAATCATAATTTGTAAGATTCATCACCGATTCTCTCTTATGTTAGAGTCACATATAGATGCATATCGATTCTTCATGAATCTCGAATGGAATAGTGGGTCAAATCAGAAGTTGCAACTTTTAATCCAATCACATAGTGTGTCAGATAGCTGGGTTTTAATGGATCAGTACTCTTGTAATGGCCACAAGCTCTAGTGATTGCGTCCAGGTTTTTTCATTGGTTTCTCATAGACTTTGCTTTTTGCTGATGTCTTTGTTTGGTGAGACAGATACAATGCTTGGAGGAAAGTGCTGAATTCTTGGGGGAAAGAAGTTTAAAATTTTATAAAGGATGTCGGAAATACACGTGAGTACACTGTCAATAATGTGTCTCATTTTTTTCCTGTTGTACGAGTTCAACATTTTTGTTTATATTTTTTCATTATTAAGCATGTGTGATCGTGTAATAGAATTCCAAGCATATTAGTTTGCCTTTTGTATTCATTCTTCCATTTTCATAAATTTGCTGTTGCTGTTTTGATTTGATTAGGTACCGTTAGTCAATCTTCGTCAATAGCCTTTTGACTTTAGACTGTAATTTGAGCATTAGTCCATGTTAATATTTCAAATTTGTGCCTTCTAGTTCTTGACCACAGATCTGTCTTCGGAAGGACTTGGATGGATAAGTTGGTCTTCTTTTTCTAATAGATATTCTCAATTCCTTAGTATTATTGTACGACTGGAAGAAAATTTGTGAGGGGAAGACGGTTGATAGAAGTGACTTGAAAGACACTTTGATGTTTATAATCCTTTGGACTTGAATATGGATAGAAATACCCCAATGAATTCAAAAGAATTGATATCTTCTTGTTCTGCATGACTTCTTGGTTGGATCATGGATGACCTTAGCTCCTTTGTCTTCAAGACAAGTGACGACGTATTAATAGCTTGTTTATTTGTGTTTTTGGTGGCTATCACGTGTGATATCTGGTAAGATGTTCTATGTTTTATCATAAAAGAAGGTGATGTTTCTATGTGCTTTGGAACTTGCAGTGAAGGGCTTGGCGAGGGATATGACGGGGACATTGCTTTTGCCAGCGCCCTCGAAACTTTTGGTGGAGGTCATAATGATCCAATTAGTGTTGCTTTTGGAGGTATGTCTAAATGTTTGGTACTTTATCTTCAAACTTCAAAATTATTCTGCAGTTGTGACATGGATGTAGGTCAGTCCTTTTGTTTCTAGTTTTCGGTAATTAAAGAGTCGGTAATGGTGATGCCTTTCTTCTTAATTACTTGCTTCTTAGATAGCTAGTGCACAGACTCAGGCTGAGCAACTTGAGCATAAATGACCTTAAAGTGATACTCCGTATGATGTTCTTGAGTATTAGGTAAGGCGAGTATGATTTTGACTGAGGTCAGTAATTCGTGGAATGGGAACTTGGAAATCTCATTCTTAAGTATCGTTATTCCCCTTGTTTATTACTTAGGGAGAAGGGGGGGAATTAGAAAACAATACTAGCAAGAAAGGTAAGGTTGAAATGGCCTCATTTCATTATTGACAAGATAAATGGAGTCAAGTAATCTGAGTCAAGGTTTTAGCTCTCTCACATGCTTTTCCTTGTTCTATTAGCTAATGTTTCTTTTTCTCCTTATAGCTTGAAACCAATGCGAGTAACAGGCTTCATTCCAAAAGGAATACATATGTTCCATTCTCAAAAGTTAAATAACAATGTTTGAATCCTGTCATTGTTTTACGGTCTTGGGTAGAACTCAATCCGAATGCCTGTTGTTGAGGTGAGGGTATCCTCACACTTGTATACATAACATTAGTGTGGTAATTGGTACCCTAGCAACGTGTGACTTAGCTTCAAACCCTCGCTCACATGTCACATGCTGGCTCAGCAGTACATGTCACGTATCCTTCTGCAGTTATCTGTCTGATACCATCTTACAAGGTATTGGTAACCCCAGAAGCCAGCTATTGGAGAGAGGGTGCCCTCACTCTTAACCGGTGTTGTCAAATTGGGATACGCGTAATGTATCAGTTTTGTCATTTCATGTATCCTGTAACCTGTTGGGATACGTATCGTGTATCATAAGATAGCTACAACTTTGTATCGTGTGATTTCTTCTCCAGTTCGGTACACTATATGATTCCTATGGTTTTGTGAACAAGACAACGTTTGCCTCATGACATTTACTGAGCACCTTTCTTTGTTAACAGTACTGTACATTGCTTTGGTACTGAAGCAACTTGGGACTTCTCATACATGGTACATGGTTATGGTAGAAGAGAAATTGGTTGGAAGTTTGTGAAGTTCTTACAACAATGATCCATAGACTTGTATGAGGTTTCAAAATTGAACTTCTTGAATTTAGGTGGCTCATAGTAAACATTGGCATGTGGACTGCAGAAAAAAGCTTGTTTGCCAATACTAGTGCTCTTTGATGTCAATGTTAAACATTCGCAACTTAACCAGTCACCTTGAGTATCTGGTGATTTTGGTCATGTTAAGTGTGTGCGCTTTCCATTTTTATTTCTATCTGTGACAAATTATAAAAGTTGAATTTAATTCACTGGTTCTGAATGAGATCTCTACATGTCTGGTGGTGTGTAAGATATTAGTATATCAGTTGTGTTGCTGAGTGAAAATTCTGCTTGCTTTTGCAGGCCCTGTTATGACAAAATTTACTATTGCATTGAGGGAAATAGGGACATATAAGGAAGTTCTTAGATCCCAGGTGAAGTTTTCTTACTTCCCTTCCTTCATTTCGCCCCCCACTCCCCCAACCAAATGGTGGAGCCCTAAGAATTGAGCTGCAGGGTTGCCAGTTTCACCTAACGCAATGCTGAATGTCAATATGTTCGATTATGTGTTGTTGCTAAACGCTTGTTCGCCAAACAAGTCTTTATTCAAAATGGATTATTTTCAGAAATTATCACCAAACAAATTCCCGAAATAGTTTTCCAAAGAAGTCTTTCTTTTCGTTGTCATTTTTGTTCAGAATGAAGGGCATTTCCGGGAAGAAAGATTCCAAAGAAGTCTTTCTTTTAACATGTGGTTTTACTACATTACTGTAAGTTATAGCCCTAATAATTTGGTCATGGACTCATGATGCTTTACTTTAACCCATCCCCAACCCCCTGAAAAAAGGAAAGGAGAGTGGTGTTGCTCCCTTTACTAGTGCATCAGCTATACAATGTTCTTATTTGTTTGGAGTAGAGATGGTATTTTTCCTCATTTTCCATTTCTGTTTCAGGTTGAACACATGCTGAATGACAGGTTGCTTCAATTTGTCAATATAGATTTACATGATGTGAAGGTACTAAATGCCGCTAACTTCTACAATCGGTTGACATTTTTGGCATAATATATCTTCGATTAACTGGAAAAGGTCGTGACTCATGCAGGTTTTTGCCAGTTTAGTTCTGTGAGTGGAGTGGTTCAGTATTCTATCTATATTATTTATCAAGGGCTAATGATGACATCTTAGTATAGCTACTAGTTTTGGAATTTGGTAAAATTGAATTCTTTAATGTGCTCATATGTCGCTTTAAATAGTAGTGAATCCAGTGTAAACTATTTACTGGGCTGATATACTTGCATTCAGACACTGATTGTTTCAAATTTTAATGTAGAATATTGTTGCTAAATTTCATTGCTAATTTTCTATGGTTAATAATGTTGTCTGTTGGACACCAGTCACCTTTTAACATATGTGACTTTGTGAGCTGTGAGGCATGGGTATGTTCTAGCAACAAGTTCGTTGCAGAATGCAGAGGGTGCCTTCCTGCACACGCACATCCTAATCATGAATAATGCTTAGGAATTCATCGTGCTGGATAACATCTATGCTAGAATTCGTTGGAAGTAGCTGATTCCAACTTCAGTGAAGGTCTCTTAGTTTGTGGAGTGAGCTTATGGAGTAGCTTTAGTTGTAATTGATTAACAGTCTTGGAT
Organism: Rhododendron ferrugineum; assembly: GCA_025642025.1. Taxonomy (NCBI): domain Eukaryota; kingdom Viridiplantae; phylum Streptophyta; class Magnoliopsida; order Ericales; family Ericaceae; genus Rhododendron; species Rhododendron ferrugineum. Next base: position 1,843,910 of record JAOTQK010000004.1, read on the forward strand.
CTCTAGGCCTACCGATAGTGTATGCACTTGTTTGGCTCATCTAGAGTAGTCTGGCTTCCCCTACGGGCATGCATATGATCTTAGGACTTAAGCAACTCTCTGAAACAACTTAAAGCTTTTAAAGCAGCTAGTTGTAAAAGCAGCTAGAGGTAAAAGCAGTTTCATTCTCTTTCCTATTATAAGTTGTATCAGCTAATAAGGGATCTTGTCATTTTGTGCAGGAAGCACGGAAGCATTTTGACAAGGCAAGCCTTCTTTATGACCAGGTGATTCTCATCTCAGGTACTTCGATGGTTGATTATGTTCTGTGAAGGAAGTTAGCTATCTGATTATGTTCTGTGAGGGCTCCTGATGTTGTGTCTCAATCTTTCGAGTTGTTTTGATATTGTGTGGGAGAGAGTAGAATAGTGATGGTTGAATGAGGGAGAGGTTTCTGTAGATCTCTCACTCTGATTCATTTGGAAATGGAGTGGTTGGGTAAAGTAGTTGAAGGGGTTGTCTGAGGGGTTTTGAAGGCTTGGTTTCTTGGGAGTTTGAGGGGTGGATGTAGAACGTTAGGAAGAGAGGTTCGTCAAGGTTAATGATTGGTTTGCACAAAAAATAGGAAAACATGAATCTAAAGGTCTATAGGTGGTAGCGATGGCATAGACATGGTCGGTTTTGAAAGAGGTTGTGATAGGAAATTCTTGTCTACTGGTGTATGTGGCTGTCAATGACGTGTGGCGATGCTAGGTGAAAAATTACTTGATTGAAGTGAAGAAATTTGTTACTGATGCGTAGTGTTGGATTCTCTGGGTAGTGCATTATGGATTGGATAAAAGTAGGGGCTAAAGTGGATTGATCCTTTAGTTTTTTTGGGGTTTGGTTGATTGGCATGTGAGAGCATTGGAGCATCAAAGCCCCCGTAGGTTGCGCTCTGTGATCTTCAAACAAACCATGAGCCTCAACAAGGAGCTGGGGTCATTTTGTCAAACATGGGAATCTGACCGTTCTTACTTTGCTTGGAGAATATAGTGTGAAGCAAAGTACCTCATTGCGTCGATAGTGTATCTTAGTCGTCACCTTATAGCTAGTGTTTAGGGTTGAGTTCTACCTTTGACTGTGAAACTTGGTATCCGAGTCAAATACTCGGGTGGGTAGGGTATGTGTCCCTGGCCTACACATGTGGAAGGTTCTTCCGAGAGAGAACGCCATGCGAGATGGCGGTGTGAAGCGAGGCAATATGTAAGAGTGAGGGCAGCCTCGACTCCATATCTAGTTTTTGGTATCTACTTTTGCCGAAGATCGCACAATAGAGAGATGGGAGATTGTTAAGAAGTACAGAAAAAGTTAATACTTAAAGGCCTGGTTGGTTACTAACTCACTGGTAAGTAAACCTTTGACAAATACGGTGGTGCCTCTTTTTCTTCTAGGATCTCTCAACATCAGATTGCTCAAAATTCTGCCAAGTCTTCAGTAGGGGAAGAAATTTGAAATACAGTGTGATTTCAAAGGTGGAAGGCAAGTGCTCTTGCTTTCGGTGAAGTGGTTCTTTATGCGATCACACTGGATTGGATGCAGATTTGGAGCTACCAAACAAACTTTCACAATTTTAGTTACTTTTATTTGCTAGTCTCTGGGAGTGTGGAGTACAGTTGAAGGCAGCTTTTACTTTGTTTGGATTTATGGATGGTGTATAGACTAATCAAAGTTAACAGACTCAAACCTTAGGAGGCATTCAGATTGCTTAAATGAAGAAGTTAAAGCTGTTTTTTAACAACAGTTGCCCACTTACCCAAGCTCCATGCCTGTTTTATGTTGCCTTCCTGAAAAATTTCCCTTCAGGTCGCATGCTATATTAGAGTTCTTCCTTCACTTATTATAAAGATTGTTGTAGCACTTCCTTGATTAAGATCATCTGGTTATATGTGGTTTGACAAATTTTCACTGTGCTACAAATTACGGGGAACCATGATATCTAAATGAAAACCCCAAATTTTTTAGAATATGTCCTGCTATGGCATTTTCCGTCCATTTTAATTTAGCAAGAAGTGCCCAAAACAGTCTTGTTTATCCAAGAAGTTTGATAAGTTATTGTAGGAGAAATTAGATTGATGTACTTGAATATTGAATTTCCGTGTAGTTTCTTAAATTATTGCATGCTGCAGGCTCGTGAGAAGTTTCTATCGCTAAGGAAAGGAACAAAGAATCATATAGCTTCAGTTCTGGAGGAGGTATTATTCAGTATGTTCCTGAATGATGTGTATCTAGACAAAAAGATAAACTGGTTAAACCTTGTAGAGAACATCTTTTTTCCATAAAATGCTTATATTTTTGAATTATTCCAGGAGCTTCACCATGCAAGGTCTACTTTTGAGCAAGCTCGATTTAACCTGGTAACTTAATATTTTGTGCTTACAACCATAACTGGTTATCCAGAATCAGAAAATTGTATCAAGTATACGAGGCTAAGAAATTTGATGCTTTCCAGGTAACTGCTATTTCAAATGTGGAAGCAAAAAAGAGGTTTGAGTTTTTGGAAGCAGTTAGTGGTACGATGGATGCTCATCTCCGTTACTTCAAACAGGTAAACCATTTTGTGCAAATTTTTTAGTTTCGTGCTGAATTGCTTGTGGACCCCCTAAACCTTGGTTAATTTGTTAGGGCTATGAGCTGTTGCATCAGATGGAACCATACATCAATCAGGTTTGTTGTTATATTCGCCTTTATAGTAACAACATGTGGTGCTTTTTGTAGGTAATTAACCAACTATTTTGAATTTGATAGTTTTTCCATATAAATCAAAGTTTTGGTCTTGGGGATTTCTAGATTAGGTCCTTCAAGCTAGAAGAGAAGTTAAAACTGAAATAAGGGATGGGAAAAAAACACATCTGAGTTGCTTAAATACTTTTTAAATCCATTTTACCGGCTTGATTATATGTGATCAAACTCATGGAGATGGTTCATCTATAGACCCCTCCTGAAAAAAAGAGAGGTCAATGTACTGATGATGGCGGGATTCAATCCCAGGTCACGGTTACCGCCACCAAAGACTAGTTAATTTAAATCCGCCAGCACCGTGTTTTCTTATGATTCGAATTTGCGTTTGGCATTGAAGAACACAGCTATGCTGGAAAGTACACACAAATTTTTATTCTTAACAATAACATTGACTAGTTCAAACTATGCTCTCGTCTTTGTTTATCCTAGTCTTGCTTATGTTTCTGTTTGTATACTGAAGCTATTTGGGTTCTAGCTCTCCACCTTTGGCTATATGTTGAGATAAAGGCAGAGAGATAACTTTGGAAATAGTATAGTGCTAGGTTCTTTGAGTTGAGTTAATGCATTGATGTTTCTGAGCTCCATTTGTTCTAATTAAAGTTGAGAAATATGAAGTGCCACGTGTTGCTTGTAGGTCTTGACTTATGCACAACAATCAAGAGAAAGGTCCAACTATGAGCAGGCAGCTCTTAATGAGAGAATGCAAGAGTACAAAAGGCAGGTTGATCGAGAAAGCAGGTTGTCTTCAAATGGTTCTCATGGATCTCCTAATGGGGGGGATGGCATACAAGCAATTGGTAGAAGTTCACATAAAATGATAGAAGCGGTCATGCAATCTGCTGGAAAGGGAAAGGTTAAGAGATCATGTCCACTTGTATTTTCTTTACCTTTTTTTTTGGGTTAACTTCCGCATTAACATTGACATTTGGTGTTGGGATGATAATTCCAGGTTCAAACTATTCGACAAGGTTATCTCTCAAAACGTTCGTCAAACTTGAGAGGTGACTGGAAAAGAAGGTTTTTTGTCCTTGATAGTAGAGGAATGCTGTACTACTATCGCAAACAGTGCAGCAAACCATCTGTAAGTTGTTTATATGGAATGAGATTAAATTCTTTCCACCGGCGGTGCAAACAGTGGGTTTTCCACCACCGCTGTTGTGGGCCACACAGCGTTCATCGATATAATCTTTACCGTTCATCTTGTAGGACCCACATAGTAGTGTATCCATGCAAAAAAACAGTTTGATCGGACATTGGTATATGTATATATCGAAAGTTGAATTTTAGTTTATAAAATAGATGGTCTGATTCTGTTAATAATTTTAAAGTTAAAATGTCCATTTTTGGAGTGCTATCATCAAAAATTGGAGTGTCAAAATCATTTGCCATAAAAATCGAGATTCAAATTTGGAAACACCAATCAATGTCTGATCAAGCCAAATTTTTAAATGCAAATACTACTTTGTGGGCCCTACAAGATGAACATTTCATATAACTAATAGACACACGATGGGGCCCATAATGACGGCCCGCTGGCGGAAGAAATTTAATCACATGTGGAATATAAGTATGGATTCTGTCCATCCATTTTAGTCTTAATTCCGTCCTTGCCTTTGTATCACTATGAATTTTTAGGGATCTGGCAGTCAACATTCTGGTCAGAGGAATAGTTCTGAACTTGGTTCTGGATTGCTGAGTCGCTGGCTTTCTTCTCATTATCATGGGGGAGTACACGATGAGAAATCCGTTGCTCATCACACCGTGAACTTGCTGACGTCGACAATAAAAGTTGATGCCGACCAGTCGGATCTGAGGTTTTGCTTCAGGATTATATCACCAACAAAGAATTACACCTTGCAGGTAGCCTTACTGTAGGTTGCACTATTTTTGGTCATTTAGTTGTGTGTCTCATACCAAATCATCTTATTTCTGAATAGCTATGTTGTCAGTGAAAGTTAGTGTTATTTTTAATGTTTGTATTTGCCTGTCATTGCAGGCAGAAAGTGCCCTGGATCAAATGGACTGGATTGAGAAGATAACTGGGGTCATCGCTTCACTACTGAGTTCGCAGACTCCTGAGAGGGTAATTCCTAAGTCCATTATCACAACGGGTCTTTGATTTTCATACTTAATTGATAATTGAGTTGTTTCCTTTCAGTGTTTACTGGCTAGTCCCATGGGAAGTGGTCATCATCGATCTGGCAGTGAGAGTAGTTCATTTGAGAGTTCTGATTTTGATCATGCGCCAGTTGAAGAATACACATCCGAGAGGCTCGGCTTTGGACATCATGAACGAGCATTGAGAAGTTCACAACAACGTACCTCTGTGAAAATTGAGAAGCCGATTGATGTGCTACGAAAAGTATGTGGTAACGATAGATGTGCTGATTGTGGTGCCCCTGAACCCGATTGGGCATCCTTAAATCTTGGTGTTCTTGTCTGCATCGAATGTTCTGGTGTTCACCGGAACCTTGGTGTGCACATATCAAAGGTAAGTTGCATATTTCTGTGCATAGTGCTAGCATCTTAAGACACTGTTGTAACAATTTTTGGGTGCATATTGCTTACAAAGAATATAAAGGTTCTGTTCATGTAATAGTTTGTACTTTGTCCATCAATGATGTAATAGTGATTGCTGAATTACTTGCTGGAATGAACCCAAGAATTGATGCCTCTGCTGAAGTCTATTAGGATTACAGCTTTAGATTACCGACGACCCAGCGTAAGGTTGAGAATGTTCCATTGAAGGTCTATTTTAATGCCCCTTCATCCAGCTTCTCATCTATCCTGGCAACTTAAATTCATGTCCTATTGACAGGATGGGAGCTCTTTGGTACCGTACATTAAGCTAGTAGCTCTTCTCAGCATTCCTCCGATGTAACTATTGCTTGGAAGTTTAACTGATGGCCCTAGGTTGCCCATACGTGATGTTTCAGAGGGCCTAAAGTCAAATAAGAAGAGATTAAAGGATTTTTCTAACCTTAAATTGGAAGTGGTTCTTTTTTTGTTGAGTTTTACACAAATGTTTTATGTTTATTGTTTTGTTTTTGTCTTTGGAAAATTGGGGCCCTGTGGTATGTTTTTTTCTTTTTGGAAATTTAAGTATGTTGCCATTTGGATATATCTGGAATGGGGCCATTTGTAAGCTTAAGCAATATTGGGGCTAAAGCAAGTTTGCTTTAGCCTAAAGCCGGCTTTGCCGTATCGCTCATGGACTCTCTTTGGGATGGATGAAGATGCTGTTCATCAGGCCAGTGCTCCTAATGAAGACATCAATACTGCAGAGCCAGAGGCAGAGTTAACTAATATCGACTCACTTGAAAGTATCGTTACTAATATCGACTCACTTTTAACAACCACGGTATTTTGATTTGCACAACACGTTTTCTTGGTAGTATTTGCTAGATTTGATGAGTATGCTTCGCCTTGCTGACATATTACTCCTTAGTCCGTACTCCGGCAATTGGATATGTGTGAGAATAGATGAAATATTCAGTGTGCCTCTTTGTGGGATTGATATTCTATTGAGTTGGTTTAGTAAACGATTCCAGAGTGTGAAGTTTTTTGAGGTTTATATTGTTATTGTTCTACAATTAGAATCAAAAAAAAAAAAAAAGAAGTTAGAATAAGTTCATTTCAATATCTTAGGTTACCCCAAGAGGTTGCTTGTTTGGTTGAATTCAGTTCTTTTGCTTATGGTTGGTTTCTATTGCAGGTAAGGTCACTGACACTTGATGTTAAAGTTTGGGAACCTTCTGTGATAAGTATGTTCCAGTCATTGGGCAATACCTTTGCTAACTCAGTATGGGAGGAGCACTTGCAATCAAGAAGTGGATTTCAGGTTGATCTTGTCCCTACAGGGTAAATAATCCCCACTATAGTTAAATGGAGTTTTCACTTTCAATTTTGAAAGCTTTAATGCAAGAGCTTTGTTATCGTTATAAATTTGTGCTTATTATTGGATGTTGCTAATATTCACTTGCTGTTCTGATGCTGAAGCTTGTACAAGTCTGACAAGCCACAGATGCTTTTTATTGGGAAGCCTAGTCATTCTGATTCTATTTCAGTAAAGGAGAAATTCATTCATGCAAAGGTATGCATATTATCCTTCTCTTGTGCTCATTTTCTGAAAACTTTCATTTCCACTTGATTGCACGTGACTTTGAGGAGGTTCTTTTCATATTCCTGACAGTTTTTTTTTTAAATAATCTTCCGGATAGCGTAATTATACCAAATTTTTGATCTATGGCAGGAGATGTGTTAACAGAGAGATGTATGTAGATGTATCAATTGGTTAATGAATACTTGCGCGGTTTTGATATGTGCATTCACTAGCTTGAGAAAGGCACCAGAAGCATGGTGGAGAGAGAATATATTGTTAGGTTAAGTATTATAAGTGGATGCTATGATTGATTCTCACGGTGTTCTCTTGCTGTTAATTAATGTTGTGCCTATGTCAGTATATTGCTTAGTTATCTAGTAGTAGTCCTGGTTTAAAACAACTTATCTGCAAGAACTGAACACTGAGAGTAATGCTACAATTCCCATTGGGTTTCTTACATCTACACTTCAATAAAGGGCAATCACAATTGCATGATGGGAATAACAATATCGCATGATGGGAATAACAATATCACGTGATGTGGGTGTGCTTCCCCTTCTTTTACCTTTGTTCTATACTGCTGATCTGTGGCTCTGTACGGGCAATCGGGGCCTAAATACGAGAACATGTCCATAACCTGCCCCACCGGGAACTAATTATTTGGTGGTCTGACCTTTATGGGCATGACTGAGCAGGTTTCTGGTTCACTTGATTGGCGCTACTTTTTGTGAATGTGGATGCACACACGAACTAATTCTGAATGCTACTTCATTTATAAGATCCTGAGTCTTTTTGAGCGCCATATAGTCCCTTTCCAATTTGGAAGAAATGTGTTGAATGCGTTACCAAAGTACCCTGCTTCATTATGACAAAGTACACAACCAAGAAACTGGAAAAAGAAATCAAAAGCATTGAAATGTGTTGCTCAGTCCGGCAATTTGGGGAGGCAGTTAAATTATTTGCATTAAGAACCTATGAAAGTTGTTTTACCTTTGTTCTAGATATTCTGGGTTTGCGAGTGTATCTTCATTTTTAAGTTTTTAGCCTTTTCTTAGGTGATCTGTGAAATCTGCTCTGGAAAATAGGGAAGTGCGATCATTCCTCGCTTTCTTTTGTACATGGGTCGTATTCCCTTGATGCCTTCTCAATAAATTTTATTACTTATAAAAAAAATAGTGAAGTGCGATCACGTTTCTTCTGATTGCAGTATGCAGACAAACTCTTTGTTCGGAAGCCCAGGGACAATCGTACAGTGGCACAACAGATCTGGGAGGCCGTCCGTGCCAATGACAAGAAATCTGTATATCGGCTCATTGTAAACTCTGAAGCAAATGTGAACTCTGTCCATGAGCAAGTGTCATCCAAATCTTTAACCCTTGCCAAAGCGATGCTGCTGCAAGAGCAGACAAGCCTCGATCAAAGCTCTGGAATCTTAGCTGGGGATTCACCAGCAAGGTCCTTGTACGCTTCAAACTTAGCAGCAGGTACAAGTGAAAGCGATTCAATGGAGGATCTTGAGGGGTGCTCCTTGCTTCACGTGGCTTGTGAAACTGCTGACATTGGCATGCTGGAGCTCCTCCTACAGTATGGTGCAAACATAAATGCTTCTGATGCAAGAGGTCAAACACCACTTCATCGTTGTATTCGCGGAGGCAAAGCTACACTGGTCAAGATGCTTCTTACCAGGTAATTACTGATCCTGGCTACAAATCATAGTTACTATCACATCCTTCCTACAGATCATTTTATAATTCACTGTTTCAATATTTGTACAAGTTGAGAGAAAATAGGTGAGCTGGTTTGGTCACTTGAAACTTAGAACAGAGTTTGTTCCTGCATTGAATGGCTTATTGGGGACTTAGATGTAAGTAACAATAGAGAAAAACGACAGCACGATTGTTAATGGAACTGTTAGGGGAGGGACACAAGTTGCCGTGGAATTTGAGGTTGAAGGTGGTATGATTTTATGAAAACCAATTAATGTTATAGACCTTGACTGAGTAGAATGGGGGGAAAAGATTTGTGTAGCTCAGCTCCAATTGATTGGGACACCAGGAAAATGATTAATGCAAAGGTTTGTGTGGCTTGGTTGCTGTTTCATATTTGTGCACAACTATTGCGTTAAGTCTCCTTCACCGAAGTGCAAACTACTTTGGTTTAGCTTCGCATGTAAGCCAAATTCACCTTTTGTCGTATTTGACTCAAGTACTACTACTTCATCTGAAAGAAGGCTATATTGAGTTAGTTCCGTTTGTCTATTTATTCATCATAGGATTCATAGCTTTAGGTGTAAGCGAATCTCTTGAACTTTCTGTTATTTGTCAAGGATATAAAAGCAACATATTTATTTCTTGGGGGACCTTGGGTCTTTGTAAAGCTGATAGTGTGGAGTGCTGAAATACGAAATTGCTAAATATGAAATCAGTAGCATGGACTGATACCTTCATGGCTCCTGCATCCAATTCTCTATTATTATCTATTGGTGGGTTGTCTATAATAACGGTTACTATACTTTCTTTGAGCCTCTATTGGAGATAAGGTTTTGCTTCCTAAGCAAGAATAAATAATATAACTGGTCGATGCCCCCATCCTCAACATAGATTCTCCAATCTGTCATATGTCTCAATTTCCAAAATCAGTCAAAGCAGTTTGTATAGCTAAATTGGGGAAGTAATACTCGTTCACATGCGTTATTTGCCCATGCATGTTCTCTTCTCTTTCCTTGTGCTCTTTTTCTCTCCATGTATAGTCCCCCATAATACTGGTTGCCGCATATTGATCATCCGGCTCATTTAAACGGTTTATTGTGCTCAACTGCAGGGGGGCAGATCCATATGCTGTCAACGGAGAAGGTAAAACCCCTGTCGAGCTTTCAATGGAGTCAAATGTTGAGGAAATGAGGTCGTTGTTCTATTATCGGCTCCAATTGGATAGTAATCTTGAAAAGGATTTGCTTCAAGGGCTTTAACATTTGAAGCTCGGTAGCCTCACTTCGGAAAGGAGTTAAGGCGCCATTTTTTTTGGGTCGTAATTATTTTTATAAAAAGTACCTGTAGATTTGAACTCTTGTGCATTTAGATGCAAATTTGTGCTTATGACTCTTTAGTTAAAGATGGCCCCAGCTGTTCTTGAGGTGAGAGCTGCTGGAAGCATTTAGCCTAGGGGCTGTGGTAATGTTAATGGTGGTGTTTTGTCTATTTTGTATGGTTCCTCCATTGATTTGGGAGTTTGAGGGCGTGTTTGTTTGTACATTATTTGGTTGATTTGTCTTTTCGAAGGGGAATTAATACATTATTTGTAAGTTATTATGCTTAGATTAAAGCAAGAAAAGTTGTTTTGGAATATCAGTTTGGTCGTTGCCTTCGTTTTTTGAGAATCGGTAAAACAGGAAGGGGGAAGAGATCACTATAACCGAAAGTTACAAATAAATAAGCACTAATCCACAATCAGATGCCTTTGTTGAAAATTGCCTAGGTGAGTTGGTATTTGAAATTACCCTCTTACCCTCCTCCAAAGCAACCAAGTGTCCCCCACCTGTTGTGGTTTGGGTGCTTGACCTCTGGTGCAGGCCCCTTGGGTCCTCTGTCGTGGACTCTTTAGTGGCGAGGCTCTCGGGCCTGCGTCAGCTGGGCTGGCTCTCACATTGGGAGTTTGGGTATTGTGTGTGTGTGTGTGTTTAAAAGGTCCATTATGTTTCTCTCTAATTAGCAATTGCCTAGGTGAGTTGGTATGTGAAATTACACTTTTGTCCTCCTCCAAAACAATGCTTTTGCTGAAGTTCAGAATTTAGATATGCCTTCGTGTTTAATTGTTTTTATTTTCTGCGCTTTTTAGGCTAGAAGTCCCTAAAGTTTCGCACTCTCCTAATTTTCATTTGCACTTTTTTCTTTTGTCTCTACCAGGTTAAGTTAATTTTCCTCTTGTTTTCAAAATGACAGAAATAACCCTTGTATCTCCGGCGAAAAATAAATCCTTTACCACTTCTGGATTTTCATTTGCGAGCAGAGAGAGAGAGAGAAAGAGAGTTCTCTTTACTACTATACTTTTTCTTTCTTTTTTTGCGGAGCACAAATTAGACAAAGAAGATTCGATTTTTTTTTTGCATGAACTAGTTAGAAAACTATACTTATGGAATTGCTGGGTATTTTCGGTTCCTCCCCAGGTCATGAATGGGCTCAAATTGCTTGGCTGTTTGTATGGGCAATCCTTTAAAGGGATTTCTATTCATGAGTTTATGGAGGGGTAGTTAAGGCATTTGAAGAAAAAAGATTGTAGGTTAGACGTGCAAGGGTGTTAGAGTAATTTTACCTAATAGAGAAAAAAAAAGAGGATGCCAATGGAGAAAAAGAGAGTGCGAAAATCACTTCCCGGTTTTCTAAGGACAGAAATTTGATTTATTGACATGACCTAGGTATTTCATTTATTATTGTTAAATTTAGCATTTTCAATTGATCTATTCTTAACATATTGATAATGTAAAGACATTACAAACCTTGGAAAAATATAGAGAAAAATGCCATGTTTTCTATATATAGTCAAAATAAAGAAGGTAGTTCTTCTTTTTCGGGAATATGGGTGGACAAAAAAGGAGAATGAAAGGTTAATGTGACTTTTAAATAACGCAAAAGTTTTTTTCCTCTCAAATTTGTTTCTTTGCAATATTGGACGGTCCAGTTCAATAAAAAAATATATAAATAACCTATTCATTGAACGAAAGAAGCCGAACTTTAATGTCGGCTCGACGTACAGATTATTTATTGTCCATGGAGCAATATTTAGATTTTTCTTTCGATAATGTAAACATCCAATTACAAAAAAGCAGAGGTCCTCATCCAAAGACCGAAAGAATGAAAAGGTAAAACAAAGGTGAATATAAATACAAAAGAAAAGCAATTTTATCCAGCAAAAAGGACAAAAGGTAAAACTTTACTAATCTCATGATTATTTACTCTATGTACTCCGAAAAGAACAATCGGTGGTTGAGATTCATTTTGATGTATGAGATTCCAACATCAAAGTAAATCTCAACCACTGATTACTCCTTTCGGGAAATTGTTGGAGTAATAAGTTTTCCAGAGTACCTAGCGTTACTCGATAAGACATCCCGATTTCTCAAACCAGAGAATCAAATCCCGGGGGGCACAAATTCCTGGCGGGTTCCCCAACCGGCGGCCCAGATTTCACGTGGGGCAAAATCAACGGACCAGATCTTCTCCACTCTCTGTTCTGGCACACAGTTCGATGTTTCGCTTTCGGCCTCCTCGAGACAGCGACACACTCACTCACACCACCAGCAGCTATCATCATATCAGGGTAATTTATTGGGTGCTCTTGGAACATGAACATATGTCGTTCGAACACCTTTTTTTTTTTTTTTTGATCCTCATTAGAACACCTTATTCACCACACAATCGTATGCGATTCCTTAGAGGATTTAGAGTGTATTTTACTAACTAAAATAACTAGTACTTATTTTTGTGGGGTCATGTAAGCAATCAACTCCAACAGATACACTTATTTTTTAAATTAAAAATGATATATTGCGAAAGAATAATCTGTTTTATAACGCGAGAAATAAGTATTTGAAAAATAAGAATATTTGCAAGACGGCCTGAGCAATCACAAATGGAGTAATTCTGTAAGGTTCACATAAGTGCATGGATCCTACCTAATTATGGAATCAGGTGGGTTCAAACACAGGGCAATCATGTCTCAGACCACAAAACTATTACTTCATGGTCCCTCCATTGGCCCCGAACGCATCGTTATAGACTCCACGTGATTGTGTAATTGCTAAATGGATTGATGTATCATGTTATAATGTCCTAATAGCATTGATTTATCACTCCATCAATCAATTAGCTCATTCTTTTGTTTTTTTTATAAAATAGAGAAGATTATATTAATAACGGCGCAGCGGCACTTACATGACAGAGTTCATTAAAAACATCATGGACAAAGCCAAGGGCTGCTCTACTAAGTTTTAAGCGAAGCTCCTTGAGTTCAAAAAATGTTCACAAAAATGCATCTATTTGCATATAATTTGTTATTTGGGAAGAGTTTAACCATAAATAATCTCTTAATCATCTCATCAAATAAGTGAAAGATTCATTAAATTGCAAAACGTTACCCTGCCATAATGTGATGTGCTTCCAATGCCAATAAAAAGTAACCCATCCAATGGTATTTAACATCCAGAAATTTTTTAATATTGTCAGTATTGAATTAATCGAGCAAATCCAAAGTAAATGAGAATTAACTCAAATTTGTCAGTAAATAGTTCATATAGCTCAACAAATAAAATAAATTAGGGCCGATAAATTTTCAAGCAAAGTAAATATCGTTATCTTGCATAGTATTTTGTATGCAAAAAATTGTGTACATTTTTGTCATTACTGAGTTAAAATCCCGCAGTCGCCCCTAGACGAAGCCAAACAAATCATCTGAATATAAAACGAGAAACACAAAAGGCAGTCAATATCTTACACACCCAACTCACAATCTATCTTAGATTCAAGCTAAGAATCAGCAGTCTCAAAAGAGATAAAATGCTAGCCAAAGATAAAAGACAACAAATATCCAGAGAATTAGATGTATTCTAGCTAAGTATGAACGCATTAATGAACTTAAAAGCTACATATCTGACAATCCACTGTAAGTTGTTCTTCCAAAAAACATCATGTAGGTTAAAAAATTGTAGGCTATCATTATCAGCTCATTCTCTTGTTGATGTAGTAACAAACCACTTTTATGGGCTTCACATTGGCTTTGAACGTATCTTTATGAACCCTAGATAATTTTGTACTTACAGTAAGAAATTGAAGTATTAATGTGGTCATATCTGAAGAGCACTAAATAATCACTCGATAAATCAGCTCTTTCTCATATTGAAGTGACACCGAGCCACCTTTGTGGTCCATACATTAGTATAGATCCACTTAAATTTATGTAATGTGTATGAGTCCTACTCTCATATGAGTACGTGTATAAGTATTTGGGAATTTGTGTATAATGTTACAATTGTTGGATCCATTTTTTTAAACAAGCACATGCGCGTTTGTTCAAAAAATTGGAGTACCTATGGCCATATCCCAGCTGATTTGGAGATGTTGAGGTGCAGCCCCGCACCACTCCGCTGTAGGGCGAACGAATTTGTCGTTCATTTCGACATGGAAGAGTCATGTTTAATCTGAAATTCTATAAATCTTTACCGTCTATTACTCAAATTAAAATATTAGAGGACTACACCACGGCCACTACGAATCCTATACCAACAGCACCGGATATCCATTCCATCAATCAGCTACTTCTGCTGGCGACGTGGCACCGGACCCACTTCAGTACTCTAGCCTAAAGGCGGGAAATATTTGTCACTTGGGCATTGTTAGATAGAGAGAGAAAGTCAGGGTCAAGAGAGAGAGAGAGAGAGAGAGGAGGAGGAGGAGGAGGAAGAAGGATAAGTATCTCATTCTCACTAAAAAAATTCGTATTCTGATTCTTTTTTCCTCCAAACATTGCTCACAATTTCAAGGAAACAGTTGGGTGGTTGCTCATATCTTAATCTTAGTGGGTATTTGTTAGCGTCGAGCTTTGACCGACTCGGTTCCTGGTTCTCCTGAGTCCTGACTCGAATCTGCAGCTGTTACGTTGTTTCTCTTGGAGTTCTATTTTGTTTTCTTTACCATTTTGGTGGGGGAAATAAAAGTACCTTTGTGTTGGTATTTTGATACTCTACAACCCCCATTCGTCATTTTTGGCTCTCTTTCTCTCTTCCTTTGAATTGGATTGTAGTTTTCTGCGTGTGCATTTTACAGATTCACCCCTCTGGCTTTAGCTTGATTCTCCTGAAATTAGAGGAATCTTTGGTGAAATGATTCTCTTTGTCTTTCTCTTGAAGATTTTGTGACAGAAAAAAACGATTCTTTTGTCCTCTGCTATAGCCTATATCCCTGATTTTCTTCACCCACTGAAGCTTCTCTGGTAGTTTCTTCCTGGTTTTTTTTTTCCCTAGGAAAAAAATTACGAGTCTTCAGAAATTCTGTAAGCTTTTTCAAGCAAATGACATGACGAGTAGGCTTTCCTCAAACAAAATGTGGAGTCCTTTGGATATTTTCCAGAAAAAAAAAAAAAAAACTTCAAGTCAGTGTTGGTCAACAAACCCTAACAGCGTATCCTCTGTGGCTAATTTGAGCTTCTTGTGCTATTTATTACTTCTTTGATACCTCATTCTGTAAATGCTGTGGGTTTTGGCAAGTGGGTTTTGAGCAAGTGGGTTTTATTGGCATTGCAAGTGGGGTTTTCACTCTCTCATGTGGTGAGAATTTAGAGATTTCAGCTGGGTTTTTGGAAATTTTCAACTATCCTCCATGTCTGTGTGTTTTGTTTGATTTCTGAGCTTCTATTCCACCTACTGAAGTTAAAAAGCTTTCTGCTTTACATATGGAGAAGACCACCTGTGTAGCTTTGGAACTCCTCTTGCTTGTAACTTTCTGCTTGTGCAACACAACAGTACAATGTCAAAAGAGGTCTATTAGCCGTATATCCGCCGACCCTCCCTCCCCTTCTGTTGCACCAGGCCACAGGAATAGGTTTGAAAGAATCATTCTAAGCATTTTTCTTGGACTCGCAACAGGATTGATCTTCTCCGTTCTTTTCGCTTGTATAGTTCGCTGCTTCATTCGGTACTTAGGCAGAACCCCTATTCTCAAAGGCCCAGTTATATTTTCCCCGAAAATCGCCCCCAAAACCCTACAATCAGCTCTGGCGAACGAAAACCAGTTGCTAGGGTCGAGCCAAAACGGAAAATACTACAAAACCGTTCTTGATAATGGGCTCACAGTTGCGGTCAAGAGGCTCGAGCCTTTTGAAAATGGGTCCCCGGAAACACACAGTAAGTCAGTTAAGAGGCGGATGCAAGAGGAGCTTGAAATGCTTGCCGGCTTAAGGCATAGGAATTTGATGAGTTTAAGGGCTTTTGTTCGCGAACCCAATAGGTTTTGTTTGGTATATGACTATGTGCTCATGGGGAGTCTTGAAGACGCGATGAAGAGAGTCAGGGAAAATGAATTGCAGCTTAGCTGGGAACTAAGGCTTCGGATTGCGGTTGGGATAGTTAAGGGGCTGCAGTTCCTCCATTTTAGCTGTGCACCTAAGGTTTTGCATCACAATTTGAAGCCCAACAATGTGTTGTTGGATGCAGAGTTTGAACCTAGGTTGGCAGATTGTGGCTTGGCTAAGTTAATGCCTAACTTGGATAGGGAAGTATCGGCCTACAGTGCTCCGGAGTGTTTTCAGAACTGCAGGTACTGAAATAACAGCAAAATACAGTTTTCATGTTTTCTGTGCTATATAGTTCTGGAATGTATTATGTGCTTACAAGGGTTTGGAACTTAGGATTCATCAGCTGTATTCATATTGGTGTTGATTTTGTTGTGTAAATGGTCTGGAAACAGTCCAAACAAGAACCAGTTTGGCGTCACATCCTCAGAAATAGCACTGAAAAATGCTCTCTTTCACATCTTCAGAAATAGAACTTGGAAGTTCTCGCTTTTCATCTTGAACGCATATTGGGTTATGCTGTAATTCTCTTTAGTTGCATTTTCGGATGGCCTTTCTCACTCTTTTAGTTGAACTCATCTGTTTAATGTGAAATCAATTTATTGGTTGAATTCTGAAGGTTCATTTCTGGTTAGAAAGCCGTTGATATTGATTATAAAGTTTTTGTTCGTCCGATTATCTTAGTTAGAGTTTTTGCCTTGATATGTGAGCCTCGCAGTGGGAACACAAGCATGTGCTTGAAATTCTGTACTGGTTGGCTACTAGACATGATGTAATTGCAAGCGTTAGCTTTTGACTGCTTATTCCAGGCTTGACATGGTTTCTCATAAAGATAGGATATACCTGTTTCCAAACTGAAACTGAACTTGATTTTCGACTGAAAGTGGATATATGTTCAATAGGTATACAGATAAGAGTGATGTCTTCAGCTTTGGGGTTATATTAGGTGTCTTGTTAACTGGAAGAGACCCAATGGATACATTCTTTGGGGAAGCATCCAGTGGGGGGAGTTTGGGACAATGGCTTCGGCATCTGCAGCAAGCGGGGGACCCACGTGAAGCATTAGATAAGAGTATTCTTGGTGAAGAAGTAGAAGAAGAAGAGATGCTAATGGCTGTGAGAATTGCAGTGGTATGCCAATCTGATTTCCCTGCCGATCGGCCTTCAAGCGATGAACTTGTTTCTATGCTCACCCAACTGCACAGCTTCTGAAGAACTGTAAGAAACTCTTTAATTTTGCACAGTAAGGATTTTTGTTTATGTGGTAGTGGTAACCTCATAGCCTTTTGGAGGTTTTGGTTGTTTGTACAGCTTCCATGTGCAGCAGTCCTATCAGCTGCTTAGGTTTGCAGTGGAAGCAACCAATTCTATCTGTGTACATTGTCCTGGATTTTGATTTTAGTGAGAGGGTCTTGGTCTTCAATCAAAATCAAGTTTTGTCGGTGTAGTTTGCGTAGTTTTCTGTTTGATGTGTTTCTAGGCTAATATCTTTGGGCACATACATGATGAATGCTGCATGTGTAAAAGTTGATGGGTACTCAAAGAAATTGCTTTCGCGAAAAAAGTAGTTTGGGAGACCTACACAAGGTGGGTTTCATATCTTCTAGTGATGGTGGGGTTTGCTTTGCTTCTCTCTTTAGATGACTTTCTTCTCTCTTTAGATAACTATGTTGGAATTACATGATGTTTTACCATCATATCAACTGTTTGTGAGCACGGTGGGTGGGGTGGGTGTGACAAATCAACGTACGTGATCATCTTTTTTACTAAAGGTCTATGTCTATGAGCAAGAGGTTTGTGCATGATAACAGACAACTTTCCAATCTCCATCGCAAACCAAATTTGAAGCAAAAAAAATTGCCTATATTGGAGATTGGTATTGTGAAAACAACAGGAAGTTGCTTTTAGTATGCTATCTTATTGGGATGGCTTTCCAATTCCATACACAACATGTTTGCTGATAAATCCAGTGGTTCACTTCCTTTCCAAAAGTCCTAGAAGGTAGAAGAAGCATCTCATGTGTCGCATAGCAGCATATATTGGACCGGTGTAGCTCGAAAGTGTCGTATCCATCAAATCCTTAAGGTTGACTGATAAGACATCACTTCAAATTCGTAAAGGAATCTTTATTTTTGCCTTATCTATTTCTTGAGTTACTTTATACCGATTGATGTTCACACTTGGATATATATAAATCCAGTTGCCTTGATCCTACTGATCGAATAACCACCGATGTTAACCTCCACAAAATATTCTGTTCACAGTTTCTAAACGTTCCGGCAAGAAAATGCCCAAATTAAGACGCAAGTACTTGGAACCTGGGTCCAATTCCATGAAAGGTTCGGTAGTCCCCTTGATTTTTCCAGCGCTCTTGCATATAAATTTCTCCTTTTCTGGGATTACCGGGACAAAGTAGGACCGTGTTAAAATTTCATAAACGGGTTAAATGATGACTACTTGGGTTTTTCCAGCCTTCTCTCCATTAACGGAGAGCGCCTAATGCGTTTAACCTGGATTGGGAGATGCTGTCAAGCAGTGGTGCTTGGTAGTGGTGCTGAGCAGTCGATCCGGCCGTTCATCTCGGCATGTACGGCTTGGATCTAATCTGAGCGCATACAAAACTCAATCATCCATTGGTTGGATTAAGATTCGAGCCGTCAAGTGCTGAGATGAACAGTTGGATCAGTCGCTTAGCAGCACTGCCAAGCACCCTCGCTTGGCCCCATTATTGAGCTAAGGTTTCTCAATATGATGCTACACAACCCTGAATAATCTAGGGCTGTAGTCTCTCGTCATGTGCATTGCCAGTTTACTGTGGGAAAGAAATTGAGGGATTAAAATTGCTTCCAGG
>JAOTQK010000004.1:1862779-1903364 GCA_025642025.1 Rhododendron ferrugineum
GATCAGAAAAATAACATCTTTGCACCGGTTCAAACGGATTGAAAATTGAAACACTTATTTTTGTAACTATATTTTTTTTTGGAAATTGAATTCTACACTCCATTTTTTGACATCTACACTCTTTTTTTTGAATTTTAGTGTTGAAAGTGTGTAATTTTTTTGCTAGAAGACAAAAAAAGGAGTGTAGATGTCAAAAAAGGGAGTGTAGAATTCAATTTTATTTTTTAATCTATAAAGGAAAAAAAAACAGACGGATAAACATGATCAATTGAAACACTTTTTTTTTCTCAATTATTTTACAAAGCCTAGAATTAAACTTGAACCTATTAATTGTCTTACAAGTAGTCTTTTCTAGATTTTCTAGATATAGCATGCTTAAAATTGGATTGGACATGACCATGAAGCAAATATATAGAGGGGGGCCGGCCATATGGGGGGGAGAGGTTCTCATTTTCCTATAAATAGGACTCTTTATCCAGCCATTCAACTCACACTTTGAATCTCTCCAACTTTTCTCTCTATAAATCTTGTATTTGTTCGTTGTTCTTACTTTGTTTGTTCGCTTAGCAGCACTGCCAAACACCCTCGCTTGCCCCATTATTGAGCTAAGGTTTCTCAATATGATGCTACACAACCCTGAATAATATAGGGCTGTAGTCTCTCTTCATGTGCATTGCCAGTTTACTGTGGGAAAGAAATTGAGGGGCATTAATAAAGTTTGTCCTTTGTAAAAGTATGTGACAAAAGTGGTTTGTTCATGCAGTCTACATGCTTTGCCTTGCTTTGGGAGCATGAAAAGTGTCTGGTAAAAGGACATGTGGTGGGGACTGACTGAAAGGTCATCAACTATGGGTTGTAAGTTGGAACTTAGCAATTTAGCTTACCCCCCTTCCAAAAGGGTGAGTACAGAAGGCATGTTGGGTTGCTGGGTTTAAACTTTTTTACAATATAGTTTACAGCTGTGAATTTCCAATCAGGACTTTCAGATTTCATGGTTTTCATATGAGTTGTTGTGCCGAGTAGGTGAACAGATTTGGGCCTTGGTTTGCCTACAAATAAAGTGTGCTCGGACGTTGTCTTTTTTGATTAACTCGGAGTGTTAGGATCAATTTATGCATCCTTGCTCGTCTTGTAATAACTTCAAGATTAAAATTTTTTTTTTTCGCCATTCAAAAGAAAAAAAAACTTATGCCTCTCAACGAATCCTTGAAGACCTAAATCCGTTGTCCACTAGCGGAGAGTCCGAGTAAAGTTGAGACAGTCCTATATGGACATTGTTAGTCCTTACTTGTTGACGTCCAAGACAAGTGATTCATTTATTGTGAGAGGATGACCTGTCTCGTAATTACTCCGATTTTCACCAAGCCGGGCGACAAGGTATTGGGGCTTGTTATACATCCGGCGGCTTGTAACCCTGGGCCGGTGGTTCTCGATTCCTGTCTTTTCAACTTGTCTCGCCATATTGGATCGCCTGACTACAACAACTCTGCTACATATCAAAGAGATAATGCTCTATTCAATGGCTAATGAAATGGACGGTGAGATGAAAGCAATCCTAATGAAAATTGTAATCATACTAGCTTGGCTCGATCTCCTGTCAAACTATGGGCCTAGATGAAAGAGATTGGTCTGATTCTGGTGATGTATCTGAATCGGATATTGATGGGTTTGAACCGGTTGCTGAAGAGTCGGTCTCTGACTCCGACGAGTTGGCGGAGGTAGCCCTGATCGCTAGTGAACGAACTCATACGAAATGTGAGAGTATTTTCGCGGAGGACCAACAAATATGGAACACAGAGAGAGTTTCTTTGTGCGGGTATGATTGTGAGGATTCACAGCTTGTGATTGGTAGCTAAGAAGGAATCTTGGCGATGATTTGGTTGTTGACTAACAGGTTATTTTAAGAGAATGATACTACTAGTAGGTTTAGCAAGTGGCTTTGGAAGATTGTGTCGGTGTAGTTAGTTGTACTTCTTTATTACTCCCTCCGTTCCAAAATGAGTGATCTTTTTGAGAAAGTCCTCCGTTCCAAATTGAGTGACCTTTTTTTAGAAAGCGTGCTATTTTTAATTGCTTATATCTTTCAATAAGAGTGTTAAAAAATATGCAATATGAATCTTGTTTGATAAATTATAATTAGTTCTATTAAACAAAGTTTTCAAAATCACATAAAACTTTATAAATTGAAAGATATAAGCATTTAAAAATGACACGGAGTCCCAAAAAGGTCACTCATTTTGGAACGGAGGGAGTAATTTTTTTTTTGCCATACGGTATACATCAGCAGGGTTAATGGGGTGTTAGTATGTTAGTTAACGGGAGGTTTAGAGGTTATCCAGAGCCTTGAACCCTAAACTTGCTTCCCGTGGGACTCGAACTCAGGTCACCACTGGAGAGAGAAATGAGACAACCAACTTGACAAACTTGATTTTTCTTAGTTGTACTTCTTTAGGTGGGCATTGTTGTTGGGATTTCTAGCTTGTGATTGGCAGCTAGGAATGAATCTTGGCTGTTATTCTGTTGGGCAAAACCATATGGCCAAGGCCCTATGTTAGGTATTCGAGTTGTGAAGAAAGGGTCATTGATTGTTGTATCATCTTTTTCTTTGAGGTAGATTTTTTTAGATAATGAGTGAAAAAAGATAGATAGAGACATGAAAGTAACAATTGAAGAGAAAACTTATTGATTTTAGAGATCCAAAGCAGAGAGGTTGGTTTTAGAGACCCAAAGCAAACATAGTCAATGTATCCACGAAAATAATTTTTCAATTTTCTTTACAACGTTCAAAAGATCTCATCGAGATCTATCAAACAAGATCCATATTCAACAAAAAAATTATTTCAATAAGTCCATTATTCCCCTTCCGAAAATCCAAAATAAGCTACTCCGTAGTACTTATTTTTTAAGTGGCTTAGTGGAACTCGTATTATTCAGTGGTCTTGGGGCAACGCCGCGTGGTGCCCCAACACTTTATCCATCACACATTCTTATAGAGTCCGTACATTTAGTACTGGGTACGCCAGAAAGTGTAGTGGATAAGAGCGTTGGGGCACCACGTGACAGTGACTTAAGACCTCAATATAAATCTCAGAGCAGCCATTAGAGCTCTCGGCAATTCTTGTTCTCCATTTTCCTTATAGTTCTCAGATATCAACTCAATACTAAATATCTTACAAGGTGAACGACTTGAATTATCGAAATGAGACCATTGGTGGATTCACCACCAAATACTCCACCCTGAAATAGCTAAGGAGATAAACGTGAAAAGGCAAATCCAATATCAAATTTTGATTTACGATAATGAGTTTTATAACCAGGGACCGTCCAAAAGTGTTTTCAGTAGTTTGAATAAAAAACAACTCTTTCAGGGAAGAGTTAACATTTCACTGTAAGGATTTGTTTTCAATCTGGACCATTGATTGCCGAAGTAGACGGTCCAGATGCCCCTGCACCCGCTCGGCAGCGTCCCCGGATCCGGCTTCATAATCATCCATCCGAGTGTTTTAACACGCTCTTATACCATTAGATATTGACACACCTATCTATGAAGCACCCAACCAGAACTAGAAGTTATCAAGTTTGGACAAGATTTACAAGGGGAGAAATATGGACGTCATATCATTTAGCACCCTGTATAAAACTTCAGGCAATCCTGAATTTCCCTGACCTTTTTTCTCCGACTAAAGACACAAAAATACACTACCGGAACAAGTGCGTTTCAGTCACTGGGGGAGGTCTCGAGTAAACTTACTAATGGGTATCAGTTAAACATGACATCTATCGAACGAGACTAAATATTTATGCAATTGCAATGTAGTTTCCAAGATTCAATACCATATGATTGCGTTTGGAGTAACCTTCATCCGGAGCTAAATAGAATTTAAAGTTGCTATAGTCAACGCAATACAACCGTGTGAAAAAGAACAAATAAAGTTGCTATGGTCATCTACATTCTACCTTGAAAGCTGAAACCTTGCCATTACTGAATCCATCATCGAGATCTGTTTCCGATAGATCACCACTCTCAAAGAAGGAGAAGTGAAGGGCCTTAACACATCTTTCTGCCTCGTCATCATTTACAATCAATGAGATATTCACCTGTTTAGGAGCAAGAATCCAATACTTGTTAGATACCCATTGTATTGATCATATGGCACCAATGTGTACACTAACGATAAGCGGAAAAAGGACCTTGGATGCTCCTTGTGAAATCATCTGGACATTGACTCCGTTGGTCCGAAGAACATTAAATACCTGAAATAACACAAGTCTTAGTAAACAAGCAAAGGAAAATAAACAAATGAAGAAAATTGAACATTGACATGAAAACTGGTGTTGGCTAAAATTTCCATTTTTTATGTTTGCTTTTCAACACATTCAAGTACATAGAGATACCTTCTCTAGAATCAATGAAGAACGCTGAACATTTCCTACAAGGGAGATAATTGATCTGTGCTGCAGAAGATTCACAACTGCAATTTTCTCTAGCTCTTCCACTACGTGGTCCAGTTCCTGTGCAAGTAAGTAATCTCAAAGAGAGATGATGTCTAGAAAACAAGCTTGAATATGAACTGCAACTGATATATTTACACCAACTATGGATGGCATACACAACAAATAAGGTGGACCGACATTACTCAGGGCAGACTTTCCAGTGGAGGGTTATGGCGATGGACAGTGCTTATCGAGAGAGAGAGAGAGGCCAACTAAACTAAGAGTTCAAAACCCAGAATATCATATGCTTGCCTGCTGAATCAGTTCTCTGCTCCAAAATTTTGATGGATCTAGTGTCAAAGATATACTGACTTCACTTGTAGCAACTACATCCACAGAAATGCCCAGATCTTCAAAGGTTGAAAACACCTGCACAGTAAACCCACCCATAAAATTAGTAAACAAAACAGAAAGGGGCTGATAAAATGTAAGTAAGATACTAAGGAAATTGATATCTCACCTTTGCAAGGAAGCCAAATTGACCAAGCATGCGAGTACTGACAATATCCAACATGGTCACATTCTGCTTCAAAACTATGCTTGTCAGCACTGCCTGCCATTAAGTAGAGACTTTCAAATCGTGGTGGGAAGTTTGAAAGTTTAGTACTCTTAACCTTGAAATCATAATTATCCTGCTGCTACAAACCTTGCTCATATCTCTACTTTTAGTGATGAGGGTACCAGAAGCTTTTGGGTTGTAAGAATTCTTGACCCTGACAGGGATCTCACCCTCTCTAGCCGGTCTCATGGATTGCGGATGCAGTACCTGCAGAGAAGAACTGTGTCAAAAAATAATCCTTTCAGCATTTCACATTTCACCGGATATGAACAAACAATAGCTAAAGCTGTAGCAATAACTAGCCTATCATTTAAGTGGGATAACTATAATAAGTGGAGATGAAATGACTCTTACGGATGAATGCTAACCCTCTTCACAAGTTCGAGATTAATTGTAGATTGAAGTACAAAAAGTAGTCAGCTTCCAGCACTAAAAGGATGGGCACATGAATTTTGTGGTGATGGAATCAACCCAGTTACAAGGGTGAAGTAAAATACCATAATATAAGAACCTGTATTAAGTTTATATAAGCCTTAAGGTATATGTAAATATCATGTGGAATACCCTGATGTATGTCATTGGAACTCACACCCTTTCTTGTTATCACCAAAAATCTCTCAGCTGACAGTCCGAGACCTTGTTTAAAGCTTTTAGCTGACTCCCTCTCTTTAGTCTGTATATAGGCGAAACTCAAATAAGGAAAAAGAACCCTTCAAATAGGGCTCAGAAACAAGAGATTCTATGTCCTCCCCTTCTACCCACCTCCTGACTTTCTCCGGGTAGTTGTGTGCGTGTACATCTAGTACTGCATGTGAGCATTACTAGGTGCCCTTGCGCCTCCAAGACAAGAACAGGGTACTACTGGAAACACAATCACTGTAGGAATGATCAATTTTGTAAAGCTAAACATATGCTATCGATGAAAATACAACCTGAGCACCAAAGTATGCAAGCTCAGCTGCCTCTTCAAACGTCAAGTATGGTACAGGTTCCGCTAGCGGGTGAATGCTAGGATCACAAGTCAATACACCATCAACATCCTTCCACACCTTTTAGCATTAAAAAAATAGCTTTAAAACATGTTTAATTGATAGACTCCGTAAAAACACTCATCTCGCATGCTTTGGGGTGTACTCTGACCTGAATCTCTCGCAAGCCTAGGGCTTTACCAATGGTTGTCGCTGTCAAATCACTTCCACCCCTACCCAAGGTTGTTACTGCACAAGATTTCCATCCCTACAATTAGCACAACATACATAGTGATTACAATGCTGCTTTTAAGTTGACTTGCAACCACAAAAATTTCTTCCAGCATCTACAAAACAGCAAGCCAGTAAAAAGACCTTTCCAAGGAATCCAGTGACAACAGGAATTGCAGGATCACTTATCCAATCACCGTGTAACCTCTTTGCAACAGCAGGGTAAGTTGCTTCCAAGATGTCCGCACTTGTGAAGTCATCCGTTGTTATAAAACCAATGTCAAATGCATCATACTGCAGAGCTTTATGTAGTCATTAAAATGGTAATACGTACCACAAGGAGGAAAGTAAGAGCAAGATTGAAGCCAAGCCAGAAAACATAGGACGAGCAAAAGTTCAAGATTGAAGAAGTAAAATGCTGCGCTGAACGACTCACTAATGCAGGGATCTAAAATTGTTTCTGATGACTATTGCAGACATTTTAAGCTTGGTCTCAAGCAGAAATGGAGCAGAGTGTCAGATGTCATAGAGACATAAATGTCTTCCTAAACTTGAAATTCCCAGACGATGAAAAAAAACTTGAACAAATTTCCTGAAACCTTCAGATATTGAAAGAGAATAACGGATAGTAACTCCATCAGCTGTTATCAAGCCAACCACGGAAGCATACATCATATTTCAAGTTGCAGGAACAGGGACATCTTGTGTTCAGACTTTAGAGCTACACAGTTCCACTCAATCCACCTCTGTACACCCATACAACTGCTAACATGGAGACCAAAGTTCTTAGCAAACCGACTTAACCTGAGCTCTAGAACAGTACACTATTTTCCATATAGACTCCCTTGATGTATAGCACAAATTGATACAGTATGTATTTGGTTGCGTGTCAGTCATTTTTTAAACAAGCGCTTCTAGTACAATGAAAGAACTCAAAGATTGAAAGATGGTAACAACTTCTTTATTTGTCAAGTCCCAAACATGAATAGTTCCAAGAGACTTACTTGCCGTGCTTTAGCACCAATCTTATTCAAATATGCAGCAAAAATTCTGGTGGACATGCATTCCCCAAATGAAACCAAATAATCTCTCGTCCTGAGAGTTAACTCCTTTATCCTAGCGATTCCCTTCAAAAGCTGCTCCAGTTCTTCCAAGTGTGCTGCAAAAATGGTTGGCCACGGAGTGGGAAAAATATAGCACAATCATCCATATCATACAATCATATTGGAATGGTGATCAGAATTGCGAACATACATATGGAAGGAGCATAATTGATCAAAGCAAGTAGAGGAGACATTTTAAAATATGCTTCTACAAGTGCATCTGAACTCAAAGTATAAATGGTTTTAATGACTCACCAGAAACAACCGAAGTATCGACTCCAAGCTCTTGTACAGTCCTATGTGAACAAAACCTCACATTGATGTTGCTGAGAATCGTCATAAATGAATTCATGACTCCTCGCAGGCCCCTTTGGATTTGAGAAAGAGAGAGAAACGGAGGGATTGTGGTTTCTCATCATTTTGGTGAGATTTGGTGAGAAACGAAAATAAACTAATAAAAATCCATCTTTTTCAATCATTTCTCATGATTTCTTACCATTTCTCACCTTTCCAGTTATCCAAACAAGTGATAAAGATCCTACTTACTTTTCCTTTCTCGTCCTTTTTTCTCAATCCAAAGGGCCTGTTAAGATGTACAAGGTGAAATCTGAAAATGATCACCTTAGATGCAGTTCCTTGATAGAGGTCAACTCATCGATTTTAGACATGTTTAAATCACCACAACTCAAAACCTTTTCTCCAGCCTGTATATCAAGCATCCGATTCAGCATTTGAACTAAATTAAGCGACACAGAAGCAATGCCTACTAGATTCTAAAACCAAAATACAAAGGAAAAGCCTATGGTACACCCCTCAAAAAAAATTTGTTTACCATAGACATGCGTAATTATTACTAAAAAAATATGTGATTGACACCAAAAATATGCAAAATGTGTAACTATTTTGAGGTTTACCAATTACCATACATCCCTATTCATAACTTAACCTAACCAAACACAATCAATGCCATAAAAAAGCGTAACTAATGAGCCAAAAAAAAAGCGTAACATACACAAAAAATATGTGTGCCATCATCCAAAAATATGAGTGTCATGTACTTGAGTACTTCCAACGTACACCCCTGCATAACTAACCAAAAAAAAAGTGTAACATTTCTATGGTAAACTGAACACCCCTGCGTGACTAACCAAAAAATTGAGGCAAGTATGACACTTTTGCGCACCTCGACTAATCCTGGTGACCAATCCCACCGCTTACTTGCGGTGGTCCCTATTAAAGTTGGCTGTATAGATTGGCCCCAAAAGAGCTTATAGCACATGAGAGGTTTTGAACCTGAGATCTTAGGGCTCCGTTCAGTTGTCGGGAATGTTGTGTGTGAAATAGATTTCCAAGAAAAGTGAAGTGAAGTAAAGGAAAATAAAATTGATTTCCCCGTATGTTCGCTTGACAAGAAATCTTACAAGAAAACTAAATTTCCTTCGTTTTAGCAAAGACTTATTTTGCAGGAAAGTGTTTCCCGGTGGGGAATTTGATGTTGTGGGTCCTACAACTTTCTTGGTAATTGAACACACGGGAACATGAAAGTGGATTTTTCCATCATTTCCCATCCTCTCCGTGCAACTAAACACGGCATAGGACAAAACAAGAAAAAGCCCCAAGTAAACATGGGAATTACAGTTCTACAAGAACTCCTGAGTCTCAGTCTTTGAGTATGACATCATTATAAACATAAAGACCACAGCTTTCTCCAAATCCAAATCCAAGTACATACATATCCAATAAACTGTTAATAAAAACTAGAGCATGGAATGTCCGTACAAGTAGAAGATGATTAGTAGTCTTCCCCATGGCAGAAAGCACAATGACAGGATTCTCCTCAGGAAAACCGAGAATCAGATCAGCAACCTCTCTCATCCTCTCCGCCGACCCCACCGACGATCCACCAAACTTCATCACACACGTCAATTCTTCCTCCACTTTTTTCACCTCCCTCCCTCTCCCTTCGACCACATCCTTGAAAACCTCTTTCTTGCAACAAACCTTCGGTACAGCTCCACTCCTCCCGTACAATCGGCAAGGCGCCGCCGCCGATTCCCATAATTTGAGCCGGTTGGATGCGACTGAGAGAGACGGCGCGTGGCGTGAGGAATTCGAAATTTGAAGCGGATCGTTGGTCGGAGTCGAAGTTGTGACGCCGTGGAATTGGAGGGAAGCTGGCATTTTTTATTTATTTTTGGCGCTGGAAATGGAAGCGAACCCCTTTGATTGAATTGGGGATTGGGCTGATTCTACGGGTTACGTTTAGAAATCTGTCAAACCAATAAAAAGGTTCACACTAATGTTTTACCTTTTTTTTTTTGTTTTCTCATTTTTTATTTTTAATTCATTATTTTACATTTTTACGAAAACGTCAAATATATAGTAAAAAGGTTCACACTAATGTTTTTTTCTTTTCCCGTTCATCGAACGGACAAGACGCTAGTATTTTTCAATAGTGTAAATGTGCTGGTGGGTACATTCACGGTTGATTCAAGACGCACCAGGTAATGAATGAAAATAGGATATATTTATATGGTTGTGTGTAACAAGTACTCCCTCCGTTTAAAACAACCTTGCTATTGACATAGATAAAGATAAAGCATGCACAAAAAAAATATTTTAAATTTAATAAACGGTTCGAATCATTTGTGTTGGATCTGTAATAGGCCCCACATCAAGATCAATGCATGCTTTATCTGTGTGGACAGACTTACTGCGTTTAAAAAAGGATCCTTTAGAACAAGTACATCAAACAATGTAAAATACATTTTTCTCTATTTTGGAGAGAAAAACTACAAAAATTTGTTTGCACCAGATTAGGTAAAGGAAGAGGTAAAACCCATTTGTAAACAGTGCTTAGTCATTTACCTAAGCACTAGTCACACTCTTTTCTTTTTTTATTGTTTCTTCTCTCTCTCCTTCCTCCTTTCTCTTCTCTTTATTTTTAATATTGGAAAAAGGGAAAAAATAATATTTTAATAGATGATAGGTAAAATGGATTGTGTTGGTATAGTTGTGAAAGAAAAAGTTGATAGTTAAAGTAGAATTGAGAACTGTTCACAGTGTATTTTACATTTGCATTGGTAAACTTGCTCAAAAAGAGTCTGGTATGTAAAACGAAAATTTTCAAAAATTTCTCAGTCCTAACAGTGGGCGCTTCTTGTCAGCGAAGTGCAAATTAGACCGAATCAACCCGTACAACTAGATTTGAATTAACTGGGGCTAGGTCATTTGGACTATTGGAGTTTTAACGTCACTTTAAGGACTAAGTTCCGCTAAGATTTTTGAGGTTTTTTTTTTTTGTCTTTATTTAAAAAAATTCGCGTTTGTTAGTTTTGCGCTTAGTTTTTGTGGATTATTGATTCGTCTCTAAGAGAGCCGGCTCTTGGGATTTTTTCTTGGATATTTCCGAAAATATATACGTAAAAGTCATAATCTTGGAGTTTTTTCTTGAATATTTCCGAAAATATTTGGGTAAAAGTCACAACTTTTTTCTTTCCCGATTTATCTTGACGAGACGAATCAATAATCCACAAAAGTTAGGCGCAAAAGCAGTGTTCTAAAAGGAGGTCGCCTAAGCCGATTAGTCCTCGCCTAGGCGCTAGGTGCCCCTTTTCTGCCCGACTAGAACCTAGCGATTTTTAGAACATTGCGCAAAACTAACTAACGCAAAAAAAAAAATTGAACAAGGATAAAACAAGAAAAAACCCAAAAAATCTAAGCTGAACTTATACTTCTAAGCAAAGTACTTCTGAGTCGGAAACTTGGAATCCCATTTCAACTAATGATCAACTGCTAAGTGTAACTTTTTTTCTGAAAGCAAGTTCTTCTGTTCTGTTTTAGTAATCAGGAGGATCAAGAACGAAGAAAACAGCACGATGAAAGTTGTAAACTGTATCGGCTGTAATGTGTATTCATTAGCACCACTTGCTTTTGGAAGTCCTAGGACTCTATTTGCTTGATCAGAGGTGATAATGAGTGAGCAGTAAGTTCAAATGATGTGCTATTTCACCAGGCTAACAATGAGGGAATGGATATAATTACACCTCCAAAGTAATGTATATCCGCGTTTTGGACGATTGCTTGTCTAAAGAGTATGTAACAGGTAGGAACAGATCTAGGACTCCGCCCTTAAGGGAGGCAATACGATATTTCAAGTTCAACTTTGGTTTACGAGCTCCTATACTGGACGACCCTTAAATTTCACCATTACACTAATTGTTGCGTTCAAACGTCCAAAAATACAGTCTTGTAAGTTTGGTGTCTCAACACTTGTTCAATACAAAAAGATGACTTTCAACATTGAACTATTCTATCAGGTGAATTGGCAGATACGTCTTGCAAGGAATTCTCTCCAAAGAGTACCAAAAGAATGGGAGATGATCTGGTTTCTGTGTCGCCGGCTTGCAGTTAGTTTCTGATACTGGAAAGATGGTTAGCTTGATAGCTTTGTTGCACCTTGCTTGTTCTTAGACTTCTTAGACTGGAATTCTAAGAGCCAGAATGAGTTCTGCAGTTGAATTAGTTGAAACGATTTCATGGTCTTTACCCGTGGATGTTTTGCTTCTTTCTAATGTTTTTGCCATTCAATTCTACACTTCCTTATTAGACTCTCCTAGTTACAGGGATTACAATTAAGTTGATCAAAACGGAGAGCAAGCAGACAACATATTCTTTCATTTTCTTGAAACCTTTACAAAATGCTTCTATTTCAAGAGTTCCATTGCTTGGACAAACCCGAAAAACAAACAAAAGAATGCACTTCTCATTCTCAAAGATCAACCGCCTTCACTTATCAAACTTTACTTACAATCTCAAAACCAGATTCATTATCTGCAAGCTGATCAGTAGATCAGAATGCTTCCGGTAGAGGCCTGCCTTGTATGAATGCCTGGAATAGCACAAGAGATCTCTCGGGTTGAGAGAATGGAGCCTCATGGGATGCCCCTCTAATGGTGGCAAAAGAGAGGATATCGCCGTAGACTTGAGTCCATCCACCAACCTGAAACAAATCACAAATGGGAATATATCATCAACAATACTCAACATTTCGTCTATTTACTTTTTTAATTTTGTTTTCTGCCCTTGTATTTCATGAGTATGATTATTAGCAAGAATCACCTGCATCCCTGCAAACCAAACTCTATATGGCACTGACGTTTTCAGTCCTAATTCTTGAGCCAGTCCCTGAACCAATGTTCGACTTCCAGTCAATGGGATAACAGAATCTTGATCTCCGCTGTGAGTAAAACAAAATAAGGAGTCAATTGAAATGATTGTAGCCTTGTAGGTAATGTAGGATTTTATGCCTGAATTTGGTATGATCATTGAGATCTTTGAAGGTCAGAGGCTATACCTGTAAACCAAGACTGGGATTCCTGCCTTGGTGATTTTTCCCACAAGAGAGATTGTTGGTATCTCCACGTCGAGCAACTCATAATCCAAGATACTGCAATCCAAGGATTAAAACAAGACGATACACAAAACGTGAGCAAACAGTGGATGGCAATCAGAAATAATACAGTTTCAGCTAATTTTCCTACTTGGGATGCAATTCAAGAGAACCCTTGGCAGTGAATTTCTTGTATTTTATTGAATCATCCGGATAAAACTGAACTTACTAGTATCATGAGTGGTTATTATTGGAGTTCACGTGCATCATAATGAAGTGAATTCCAGACATAATTTGGAGTTTGGAATCATCAAAGTGGTTTTTTGCATCATAACGATAGATGTTTGTAGTTCAATGTTTTAGTATCTACACAAGACTAGTTTGTTGTGGTGTTCATGAAAGACAATTACTTGCTGCAAACAAGCCATTTGTTGACTCCTACAAGGCGCGCATGGAGAGCATTTTGCACGTCTCGCCTGTTTAAGTAACTTACAGTTTCGTCTTCCACACACACATCCACCGTCTCCGCGGTAACTTGCTGCCAAGTGAAAAACCAATCAGAATGCATCAAACGCTATGAACTAGACCCCAAAGTAGAACTACTGGTATGGGGAAAAAAAGAGAAACATTTGGTCGAACTCACCTGGGGACTGAGGATTTTGGACTGAGAAAGCACGGATGATATACACACATCAAGGGTAACATCATAATTGTCCACGAATCTACTTGTTTCCTTGCTTATTAGGCTCATCACTTTTGAACAAGTTTGAGACACGGATCCTCTGTAGTACTCGCTCACGTAGCGAGAATAGTTACAAGTGGAAGTAAACAACTTGTAGGCGGGATCCGATATAAGTCCGTGAGACCAGAAATACTCAGCCCTTGAGTTGAAATCAGTTGCAAATTCCAAAACTGGATTGCCCAGCTGCAGTCAATGTGAAACACTGAAATTTAGAACAGGAAAAATCAAAACGGCTGAACTACTTTAGAATAGGCCATGGGAGGATGTTAATGCTTCCATTTACATTGGCCAAATCGATTTGTTCGTTTGTGGGACTCAAAACCCCGGCACGTCTTCATTAAGTTATCTCTATCTCTCTCTCTTCACTCATTACTCTTAAAAACCTCCTTCAAAACCCAAAACGAACAGGATAGGGATTTGATTTGGGTTTTCGCACTTCGGAAAAATGAGATTTTGTTAGTTGATATAGGATTTGTAGTGGGTTTTTACAATGGAAAACTGGATATTTTTGCAGTGGACTACTCACAGCAATTCCTTTCAAATTGAACAACTTCTCCTTCTTGTTGAACTGTATCATAAGTTCTGCTAGTTGAGGTATATAGTGACCTGTTTGGAAGTAAAGTAAAAGCATCAGTCTTCAACTTTGAATCTTGAATTGTTCTCCATTTGGCAAGACAACATTTTATTCAGTACAAACTACAAAGTGAAGTGTACCAGCATAGCTTTCTCCTGTAATGAACAAACTTCTGTTTCTATATTGTGGGAATTTGACAAACCATTTGTGCAAGAAGACCAGATTGTCCCTGGCTGTAATAAAAGACAAGAAAATTTAGAAGGCTGTGTGAACTGGGACTGTGGGACTTTTTCCAAGTCCAAAGGAGCAATGATACGCACACATCTGCAGACACTACTATGTCCGGCACCGTTCGATGCACATAAGTTCACATGCATCGTACGGTTCCGGACACAGTAGCGTTCGGAGTTGTATTGTAAAGTGATTTTGTAGACTTTCTGAGTCCAAAAAGGAAAATAAAAACAGTAAACAACAAACATGACATACAAGTGAAGTCTTGCATAGTACTTGACATTTTTTTTTTTGATAAGTAGTACTAATACTTGACATTTTAGTATTATATTTACTCATTGTACAAGAAAGAAAAATGTTAAAGGGTGATGTGAAAAGGAAGAACACTTGCAGTATTTTCAACATGGAGATAATGTTTTTTAGGAAAATGAATGCCAAAAGGACACTATTTCAACCATCTACAGGAAAATCTGCAGAGGCAGTCGCAATAGCAAATTTAAATGGACTCAAGAAAGTTAGGTAAATGCGGATAAAATTGTAGAGACATGCTTGTGATCTTGTCATTGACAGATAATGTTTGCCACATTCACCGCTCAATATCTCACCATCCGTCTAGACAATTAATGGTCCGAATTTTTTAAAAAGCTCTTTTTTGGAAGAGTTTATTTTTTAAAATTCAGAATGTCCAAAACACTTTCAGACGGTGAAATTGAGAGCTGTGGGGAGCGGTAAATGGAGAGCGGTCGGGGAAGGCTTTCTGTATACAAAAAAGGACACTGTTTCAACCCCTATGCATGGAGGAAAAATCCAGAAGGGAAAATCATTTTAAACTTAAATAGATTTCAAGAAAGTCATGTAATACAATGTGGATAAAATTGGAGAGACATGCCTGTGATCTTGTCATTCACAGACAAAGAAGATGAAGTATCATTTGAGTAAGAGAACCCAACTCCAATTGGTGTCTCCAAATACAACATATTTGCTTCTGCAGAATCAACAAACCACAAAATTCATTTCCAAATCAAATCCTTGATTTTCTTGAAATTACCCACAAAATGAAATATATCTATAATGTAGTGAAAAAATACACTACCTCTGTTCCAGCTGTATTCATTCCTGACCAGTACTTTCCCACTGGGTCTAAACGGTCCATTCTCAGAAAATGCCCCCACCCCCAATGAAGAACAACCGGGCCCTAAATTAAGAAAGGCAAAAAAAAAAAAACCTTAAATTCCAACATGATAGATAGAATGTGGGTTCTGTGGGCAAGGAAAATGATTCGAACACAAATTCAGATACAAATGTGTCCGGAGATATTCGACGTGCATGGGTTCTACACGTGTGGAATCCGCGTGCGTCGAACGGCCGTCTTCGGACATGCCGGTGTTCGAATTTGTATCCAAATATGTGTGTCCGTATCACTGCTCGGCAAAATATGAGAAGTTGGAGAAAAAGACCTCCGTTGAGCCAGAGAACAAGAGGCTTGGAATCAGGATCTCCTTCAGCCTCGACAAAGTAGTAGAACAGGGCTCTCGTTTTCTTCTCGTCAACGGTCACGTACCCAGAAAACTGCTGGAAATTGACTTGGGGTTGCCCCGGTAGCTGGTTGATTCTGTCCGGTTGAGAGAGAGAAGATTCCACTTTGATGAGATGGAGCAGTTGAAACAAAGTTAAAGCCAATGCCGTGGTTTTCCATTGTAAAGATGGCATGGCTTTCTCTCTGTCTAGAGAGGAAAGAAGCAAAGAGGAGAGAGAGAGGGGGGTAGGAGTGAGAGGGAGCTGACGATATTGTCCAGTCAGGTGACACTACTCTATATAAAGAGGAGAGCAGTACTGTTCTTTTGCTGGCATTTGTTTTACTGTTTTACTTTTGTCGCTTTGAAGACTGGGGGAGGGAGTAACCTGAATGACATGTGAGAAAAGATGACTTATTAAACCAAGAGCATTTTTGTTCTAAATGGATTGCCCTTTCTTTTTGAACTCATCTTTTGGCTTTTGACATTTTAAAAACAGAAAACTGATTTTTGGCACTATAGGGTTGTAAACGAGTCGAATCGAGTCAAATATTAAAATGTCTAGATTCGTTCATTAAGTTTTTTAATGAACTCGAGCAGAACTCAATAAAAATTATGACGAGCCGAACTCGAACCGAGTTTGCCTAGATTTGGGTCAAACTTGAGCTTGTTCACGAGCCTTAATGACCTAATAATATCATATATTTATGCTCTCATACAGGTTTGGGTCGAACTCGAGTTTCAGCCATTGACACTTCACTTTTTGGTTTTTTCCCTATGAGAAATTATCAAATTATCCTTTATTTTGTTAGGGTTCATCTCTTTTTTTTATCAGCAAAAAAAGGATATTGCTTTAAATTCACACATTTATCTACTTTCTCACACATAGAAGGATATTGTTGTAATTTCAAATAAGAAAAAGACTAAAAGTGAAGTGCCTATGCTAAAAGTGAAGTGCTAAAATCAATCTCTATTATAAAACAGAAGGGTGTGGGGACAAATTGTTGGAATGGTTAGGATTCATTTGATCCAAGGACTCATGTGTGTTTTCCAACTCTCTTAAAAAAACACTCACACTCTTACAAATATATTACAAAAATGCCATCAATTTGTTTTTTTCTCCTACCAATCAGCTTATGTTTTTTGATAAAAAAAAAAAAAAACCCAGTAGTCACCGCCCCAGCTTTCTCTCTCTCTCTCTCTCTCATCAAAGCCTCTCTTCTGATTGTCCGGCCACAAATAGTCATCGCCCTTGCCGATGAGTCACTCAGAACCCAAAATCCACAGTCCTCAGTAACATCCTATTTCGCTCTTTCTCTGATATGTAGTACTTTTTTGGTTTTGGTGATCCTTTTCTCTATTTTCCTTTATCTTTTCTAAAAATTTTATAGCTACCTAAAAATTGAAATAATGTTTTGAGCCACTATCAAGATTCAAATGGTAATTTCAATTCCAATCGGGATGAGTAGTGCCGCAGGCACGGACTGCGATGGATAGTGCCGTAAGCACGGATAAACACTAATTTTTAAAAAAGAAGAAAAGTAAAATGCATTAAACATCTCCTCAATATAAACGGCTTTGATTCACCATCATCACACGCACAATCGCAAGAAGAATAATTACATGGTCATGGTCATCTAGTTGTGTACATCCGCAGTTAACGTCGAATTTTCAATACGTAACGAATGAAGAAGATAGTATGCAACTCATCGGCCGTTGCGTTTAACAGAAAAGGGGAAGACTACAGTACCTATTTTTATTTGAGTGTGTATCATATGCGTTCCAATAATGTTATGAATCATATTGCTAAAAAGTTATGAGTTTAGTATAAGAGTTACGAGACACACCAGAATCTTACGATGTAACGATCCTAGTAAAAATCTTACGAGTCCTAAACGTTATGAGTTCTATTGCTGAAAAGTCAAGATTTTTTGGTATAAAAGTTATAAGATACACCAAAATCTTATGAATCCTAGTAAAATGTTACGAATCATGTTGTTGAACAGTTGTGAGTTTTTAGAACAAAGTTACGACATATACCAAAATATTATGAAGTGACACGCCACACAATATGAACAATACATCAAAATCGTATCGTACACACTTTTAAGGAGTGTTCATTGTAGACTTTCCCTGAGTTCGGAGTTAATTTTTTGTATAGAATTTCATGTTATTAAAATTCAAGTATATATTTTTGTCCAAGTAAAAAGTTAGGAATCGGGGGATGGCGCTATGCAGTGGTGTGCGCAGCACCCTGCTGCGCACCTCTGAGCCGTCGAATGCACGATTTGACAACTCAGAGATGTGCAACACGATATAATAAACCTCACTCCACAGCATCAACCCGAAGTCCAAAATTTATGGCGTCTGGGGGCAAAACATTGCTCTGTAACGGCTCTGTTTCTCTCCTGACTTGGCCCTATCCAGCTGGTGCCACTGGTCCTCTCAAGAGTGAAAATGAAAAGAGAATGGACAATTAGCTGGTATTGCAAAAAGTGAATTTACCGTCCCTACTGCTTTTGGTAAAGGATGAGATCGGGGTCTAGTGGCCACGACAAAAATTTTAGAAAATGCAATTATTATATGTAAAAAAAAATTTATGCCCAATTTATATAGTTTCGCCACCACTAGATTTTTTTAGTATACATTTTGCCACTGCTAGGATAAAATCCTGATTCCGTCCTTGCTTTTGGTCTGTGTGTGGGGTCGGATCCGGTCAAGTTTGGTCCGACCGGAACACGCCGAACAAATATAGGCCGTCCAAAATATTTTTGGATGGCTTGGATGAAAAAAATGGACCAAACTTGACAGGATCCGACTCCGTCTGTGTGTGTGTTTTTTTATTTTTTGGAATCAGCTTCTCAACAGTTTGGGCCACCGTGCAATTGGCCGTTTTTAGGCCTCCTGCCAGACTTAATTCAATAACGGCTCCGTTCATATTATAGATCTCGTTAAAATGCTTAAGTGTGGTTTAAAATCATGTAAATTTGAGTATCTAAAATACAGTGGTGGAGGCAGTCCATGCCATGACCAGTGGGGACTGCACTTTCTAGTAAAAAGATCATACACATTTTTCTTTTATATCACTTACATCCCCTAGTATCTTTGTCAAGTTTCTACAAAGGTTCTCTTAAATTAATGCTTTTACATAAAGACCCTTCATCAATACATATATTCTAGCAAATTTTATGTTTTAAGTTCACTTCTTTTTTATTATTTGTTATTTAGTATAAGTAAAAGATATAAAATTCTAAGACAATGTTTAATAGTGCCTCTACCGAACAAGATTTCTTATGCCACTGCAATAATATGCAATCGAAACACAAAGAGAAATCAAATTTGGGCAATATTCCGAAGTACCCAAAAAAAAAAAAAAAATCAAATTTGGGTTCTCACACACTAGAATGAAAACCACCAACATCCGGTTATGAGTTGTTTTCGGTTTAAATCACATATTATTTGGTACGTAGCACGCATTCCAACAGATTTACGATATGAACGAAACCGATTACTAAATCAAGTTTGGCAAGGGGCTGAAAAATGGCCCAACTGCACGGTGTGCAATTTTGTTCTGAGCATCATCTTTTGGTCTATGTTCAAAAATCACAATAATGCCTATGCCAAAACTCACCCTGCAAGGCAAGACTCTGTTCCGCAGAAAGGAGCTTTACAGGATATAACTTCCCCTTTTTCTTCATAAAACTGGTGAATATGACAAGTTGACGACCAATGTAGTAATTATTTCGTCCAAGAAAGGAACAAATTTTCATTTTGGAATCTTGTGAAAAATCCAAAAAGGATGGCAGCAGCCCATACTTCTCTTTTTCCCCATAATCAGAAAATGGAACAAACCCACATCTTTGGTTTTCTTTCCTTCTAAATTTCCAAGATTATTTGAAATAGAAATATTTTTGAAGGGTATTACAATGGCCACACATGGATAAACCGTAATGATGCCCCAGGGTAGCGCTGTAAACGAGCTGAGCTGAGCTTTGTTGAGAGCTAGAGTAAACGAGCCAAAAACTTGAATTCGAGCTCGGCTCGAGCCTTATCGAACCGAGCCTCCCTTAACAGATCAAGCTTTTGTCGAATGAGCCGAACTCCACTTGGCTTGTTTACTAAACGAGCCGAAAATTTGAGCTTGAGCTTGGCTCGTTTACTAAACAAGTCGAGCTGATCGAGCGTTAACGAGCCGAGCCAAACTCGCGAGTTGCTCGGTTCTTTATAGCCCTACCCCAGGGCAAACCCATATATTTTATTGTAAGGAGCTTTTGATAACTCAGGTGTTTAGGTTAACTTATGCGCACCTCGACTTCGTTAGAAGTTGAATGCTCTTTGGTCTTGGATTTGGACTGGACCTGACCGTCCAAATCTCGATCATTTATCTAAACAATCGAGGATTTGAAATCGTTTATAATCTCTCAAGAATTAAGACTAATCTCTTACCTGTAGGAAGTTTTTCAAAATTCTTGACCTTTAATTGTCGAGATGGATGGCTGACAATCCACAATAACGATAACCGGAGACAATCCGATCACATTAATTTCCCCCAGGCCATTCTCTTTCCCTCTCTCTCGGTAACCAAATAGTAAACTCTGTACAATAGAAACAGCCACATTGATGAGTCCATTTCAGAAATGTAAATGTAGTGGTCCAGAGTTTTCCTACTGGAACCCTCTCCTCCATTACAGTTTTCTGTCTGCCGTATGGCTACACAGGAATACACTTCAAGTCTTCAACACACCCTAAGGATATGTCTCTATCTTCATGTGGACCTTACCCATCATGTTCTCGGTCATATTTCAACGATCAGAACAATTCATCTCTTAAATCATTATATTTTAACCAACCCTTGCAAAAAAAAAAATAAACGCAATCGGATAATGGTAATTGCTTGTTCGAATCACACAACTTTCAGTTCAGATTCATGTCAAACTTGTGAACTGAAAATCGGGTAATTTTATCAAGTACTGACTGATATCTAATTGAACTGATATTTTTACAGGGGGAGTTAAAATACCATGTTCTATAAGAGGTGAACATCTAAATAGGACCGGGAACATGCTAGGTAAATCTTTCTTCACCCACTTTTAAAGGTAGGTAAACAAAATTGAACTCATATTGAAACCCATCAATCCGATCGTGGAGAAACCGTCATCTGCATCAAGCTAAGTCCGTTCCCGTCGCAATCGCCTCCGCAAGACGCCACCTAGCAAGCCCAAAAATCTGTCGCCATGATCTTTCACCAAGTTATTACTTAGGCCAGTACTGTATGTGATGCTAATGTATTCTCTCGATCGGATACGGAGTAGCTATCTAAGCTAGGTTTTATATATATACAGGTATGAAGAATGAAGAGTGGTCACTTTATTTCACTTGTTAATAATTTGATTTTTCATTTTTATTAAGGGGATGAATTCAAAGGGAACCAATAGAGAGATCAATTTGTGAATTGGGAACTGGGCTAGCTTTAAAAAATGGTAGTAGTAGACTAGTACAATGAAGCTCAACTTTGCCTTTTGGAGTCTTGAAATGCAAGTAAAGATACCTCTCCACTTTCCAATTCTTCATTCCTTCAACTTTTCTTTTTTGCTTTCTCCCCCATCTCTCTCTCTCTCTCTCTCTCTCTCTCTCTCTCTCTGAGTCGAGAATACTTTTGTTTTCAAAGATAAGAAAGAGGGAAAAGCTAGATGACTTTTTATTTCATGGTTGTCTGTTGACTAAGGTTGTGTTTTTGCTAATTAGATGGACTAAAATCTATGTTTTTACGGATTTCTAGACATATCATTTTTCTCACATACATTAATTAAAATATTAATTAGCGGGAAAACTTGACTATTGTCATCAGTCTGTAGCCCATTTAGTTTAGCAAAAATGCCTAATTGTTCAATTTTCCAGTGCATAAAAAGGAAAACATGTATACCTCGTAGTTTTTTCTACAAGAAAATCTACACAACCACCTTGTTTGCACTTCATTGTCAATTAAAAACTCTATTAAGAAAAATATTCCGCGCACAACGTGCAATATGCTCATGTAGCACTGTTTAATTGGCAATTAAATGAGATGCTATTTTTATGAACAAAAAAAATAACGAGGCATGATCGAAGCGGTGAGTGAAGACGCCTCTGATAAGTTAACAAAAACTCTTTGGCACTTGAAAAATTAAAGGTACCCTAAATAGCATTTATATATGTGGAGTAATGTATTTGAGTTGAGAAAAACTTTCTTTACGGAGGCTCCGTAAAGATTTTTTACGGAGGCAAACAATTTCACCCGTCCAACAGTGTTTTGGGCAGTCCAGATTTTAAATAAATTATTCGTTTGAGTTGAGAAAAACTTTCTTTACGGAGGCTCCGTAAAGTTTTTTCACGGAGGCAAACAATTTCACCCGTCCAAAAGTGTTTTGGGCGGTTCAGATTTTAAATAAATTATTCGCGCGAATAATTTATTTAAAATCCGGACCAATATCGATTACCGAGACGAACGGCTAGATGAGGCGGCACGGAAACCTCTTTTACGGACGCTCCGTGAATAAAAATAACCTCATTTGAGTTTTGACACACATTAATGTACGTTGATCCACACATTGTGATGTAACCTAACCAAACCATATCATAACCACCATCAGGGATTATTGTCCCGTTACACCACAATATTATACACAGTAATTTTTTTTTGTTGGGTTGAATATTGTGAAGGGAGGAAAGTGAAAAGGGAACGTAATATAATACGCCAAGCTAGGACTGAACTGAAAGGTGAAAAACTCTATGAAGAAAAGTGGATTGGAACTTGGAAACTGCCAGAACACACACACACTCTCTCTCTCTCTCTCTCTCTCTCTCTCTCTCTCTCTCTCTCTCTCTCATAGAGTACTACTATATGGAGATGGAGGTCATGATGGTGTCAAGGTGAGAATGATAACCACTTGAAGATGTTGGAGAAAACATCTATTCTCCTCCACGCCAGGAACAGGTGAATTTGCATAGTAGCATTTGTTTTTAACCGGCTTGGGCCAACCCATTGGTAGACTTTAAAGGGAAAAACTCAAAAAAGGCCACTGTTCCACGTTGCCTTTTTTTCTTGTGGAGGGGTCCAAAATAATACACTCTATCTCCCATCCCCCACCACTTCTTCCACATTTCAATCCTGCAGAGAAGATTTCATCCCTATAGTTTCCAATTTAAGTTTTTATTTTTTATTTTGTGGGGTATTTCACTGAATGTTAGAGTGTAATTATTCACACCATGAGTACTTCGTATTTTTCTTTTCCCGAGCAAAAAGATCATCCCAGTCATATGCATGATACAGAAAAAATTACTATTGTTTTAAGTACACTTCGTATTCAAATAGTTTTAAAATTATGCTAGTGACATGGAGACGTACGTACGAAAGTATTTTGTACATCAGAGTTTTTCCAAACTAACCAAGTATATAATTATGGATTTATATTCTCACTAATTAAGTTTTTCCCTAAGGTATGACAGGGAGAGCTAGCTAGCATCTACAATTACAAAAAAACGTCAGTATGAGATTAATGTCATTGACATACTTTGACATGTACGTGCTAGACAGTCATGAGAAGAGAGCAATGTTATGGAGACTAGTCCGATACAGATTCGACCACCTAATATCTAGAATTGTCCGATAGACGCGAATCCCCACATGCTATGTGTAGAGCCTGTTACGCATCGAACAGCTAAAGATGTATTTGTGCCCAAAGCATGTTCCGACTACTGAAGTGTTATAATTTGGCAACCTTGCTTCGTTGATGAAGATGTTTTTGTACTCGATCACATAATGCTTAATAACCATTCCATTTGTGAAACCCATTATTAGAGAAATTTTTGGGTACCGGGTGGGTACCACGTGGCAGTGCCCGCTCGACGCATCCGGTCTGTTTAAAAGTGTGTTGGACGGCTCAGATTGAAACCCTCCCCCTCCTCTCCTCTCGCCCCACCACTCTCTCCTCTTTCTCTCTCCAAATCCGAGCCGTCCAAGACCAAAATGGACGGCCTGGATGCGCCGAGCGGGCATGCCCACTTGGTACCCACCCGGTACCAGAGAATTTCTCCATTATGAGAGGTTGACGAATTCGGCATGGCCAAAAGCCTGTCAAATTTTGGCACAAATTTTGGCACTTTTATCTTTTTAGTAAGTCCTTTAAGCTATCTACAGCCATTAGAGAGGAGTTTCTCTAGTGAAGCTGCCATAGTTCGAGAAATACTAGCAAGCAAGCATTCATTCCAGGTTTTTGGGAAATCCAAGTAGAAAGTGGGTGGTTTAGTTTGTTTAAGGCCATTAATAGGGTCAAAACTGGCCTTTAAGATTACTTTAAACACACACACACACACACACTCACTCACACACACTCTCTCTCTCTCTCTCTCTCATGCGCAACCTTTTCACCATATAAGAATGCACCAACTTTTGCTGGTTGAGTCCACCGAGGAGGAGGGCCACGCCCCACCACATGCCCTTTGCCCATATTCTAACTCCTCTCCTTTTCCAGACCAGAAACAAACACCACCACCCTATAATACTAGTATTTCATTAAATTCAAAACCTCATTTTGTAGCTTCTATTTAATTATGTATATTTTACATAATTCAAACCTCATTTTTATGTTTATGTATATATATTATACATAAAGCCTGCAGCGCATGGGAATGATACACCCACGGCGTGATGAGGGGGAAAAAAAATTAAAAAGCCCCAACTCTAATCTACTAGTACTACAAAATTCTAGGCTACCCAAAAGGGCCATTTTGCAAGCTTCCACCACAAAAGATGACAAATAGTGTGCTTTTTCCCTTTCTCCTATACATCTTCTTCCTCTTATAGGGGCATCTTTCTTTCTAGCTTCCTTTCTTTTATAACTTACATGTTCGGGTCAGTTCATGCGTAAATCGATTAATCTTGGAAGGTACTGATCAATCCTACAGCTCACTTACGGGTGGTTTCAATTAGAGCCAGAGCGACTGATCCTTAAGAAATTGATAGCACGTACGTGAGAGGTTTTGAACCTGAAACTTTAAGATTCAACAACTTCCTATATCTCAGGCCTTACCTATATTAGACCAAGCCTGGAGGATTGAGCATCTTTCGTTTAGCTTAATTAACCATTGTGCTTGTCCTTATATAACTATGAGCTTTCACCCATTAAAGTTGCGTAAGAGACCCAAAGCTTTCAATATTTAACTTTCATTTTTGAAAATTTGTGTCAATGATGAGAACATAATCATTGGAATGACAATTTTTTAGTCGGTAATGGCATGCACCCAACCAGTTGAGTAATTATTCAAAACTCCTGGAGAGGGGTGTAAACGAGTCGAGCCGAGTTTTGTAGTGTTCGAGCTCTGTCCATTTACTAAACGAGTTTAAAATTCAAGCTTGAGCTCGGCTCGTTTGTGATCGAGACGAGCCCGGTTCACTTACTAAACGAGCCAAGCCTATACAAATGAGCCAAGCTTTTTCGAGCCGAGCTGTTGAGTACTGTTGAGCTTGGTTCATTTATGAAGCAAGCCTAAAACTCGAGCTTTGGCTCAGCTTGACAGTTAAACGACCGGAGCCAAGTCGAGCCTTAACTATCCGAGCCTCAAGTAGAACGCGAGCAACTCAGGCGGTTCGTTAGCAACCCTACTCCTCCTGGAGTACCATTGACATTTTCACGTGGTACTCGATCATAACAAATCACATAGTGATAAATTTTGCGGGTGATACGTACTTTTGTTAGGATTTTGGAAGACAATTAGTGAGGTGTTGTGGCAACTCATTTGCTAAAAATATCACGGAAGCAATGGCGACATGGTACCCAAAGAGGAGGCAGGATCTTTTGTACCGAAGGGTCTGTTTGATTTAAAACATAAAAAAAAATTACATAATACAACGTTCGAAAAATCTCTCGACACAGAGGCATAAGAGTACCGAATAATTAATACGACCGGATTCCCCAAATCAAGCCCAACGGCTTCCACTAACTCAACTACAAAAAGAATAAGACGCCCAGATAATCCACCTTCAAAAAGGCTAATCATTTTCAAATCACCACTAATCTAATTGGATACAAAATCTCTAAATATTCTGCCACTGCCTATTTCCATATGGTCCCCCAGTTTTGAATAGGATTAATTAAG
The DNA here is from genome assembly GCA_025642025.1 of Rhododendron ferrugineum. Taxonomy (NCBI): domain Eukaryota; kingdom Viridiplantae; phylum Streptophyta; class Magnoliopsida; order Ericales; family Ericaceae; genus Rhododendron; species Rhododendron ferrugineum. The sequence continues at coordinate 1,888,722 of JAOTQK010000004.1, forward strand.
AAAAATGGTCCAAAGCATTTCCTAATTGGCCGTACCTAATTAATTGACTCTCGACAGACCCTAGAATTGTGGGTTGGGACCATTTGGCCAACAAATAAGTGAGATAATTAATGTCGACGTATTAGGGTTGTATTCCTAGATGGAAATGGCTTCTCTGTCATGTCATTGAGAGTGAAACTGCATCGGGTTGCGGTTCACCCCATTCCGTCCCTATATTGGCCTTAATTTTATGAACCAAACCGTTCATATTTTAGACCTCGTGCCAAAATTTACTTTAAACGGACATCGATCAGTACACAATCGGAACGGATTTAGATGCAAAAATAGAGTATTGTTGGGTTCCGATTCAATGTGTATGGAACGCAGTTTGCACACCAAAATTTATTCCGATAATTAATCAAAATTTGTTCCCCTAATGTGCTTATAGATGCCTGATTAAAATAATTTTCATGACAGAGATTTTGACGATATTCAAAATATGAATGGTACGAATTATGTAATTAAGGCAGATATAGGGACGGTAGGGGTAAACTGCACCCTGTGCAGTTTTACTCCCAATGGCAGAGAAGTCATATAAGAAAGACCGTTCCACTAACTAAAATAAATATTTATTTTTTGAATTAAAAGTGATGTATAGTGAAAAAATGATCTGTCTCGTAGAGCAGAAAATAAGTACTTAAATAATAAGAACTTTAGCCGAACAGGAATTGACCTCTTCATTCATATCCACCAGCTAACACTAATGCTGAGGAAACCGATAACAATAGTAACAGCTAAAATTCCAAATTTCCAAAAGGAAAAAACTTGCGAGTAGTCAACAAACCACGAAATGATCAATGGGCACACCTCAGTTTGCTAATACAGAAGTTGCATAGCAGTTGACATAATTGAAGAAATGCCACATCTCTAAAAAATTTAGCTCATAGTTTTCGTGTTCACAGTCCGTAACTCAATAAAGACGCGCATTTGAAGGGTAAAAAATAACGTACATTCAAGTACATGTAAGTATAAACTGACTTCTCAAAAGAGCATTTTTGCGGGATGGAAACAAAAGATTCGGGTTACAATAAGTACGACGATACAAACATCAGAGGCAGTAGCTACAAAGTGGGAATTTTCAATCGCGTGGCATGTTTCGGTGCAGCAGAATAGAAAGTCCTGTTCAGTTTCTTTGCGAGACACTTCCCAGAGGCGATGCTCAATAGCCAGTTTCCTCGGCTCCATCAAACCTTGCTCAACTAGAGGATCATACGCTCAACATAAGAATTATGAAGTTGTAAATTAAGCTGAAAGGAAATATAATGCCATGACAATTCAAAGACACTCAAACTCAACATGAAGGCTGCAGCCATCATGGTGTGTCATATTTCTCCTAGGTAAAATCACTGGCATTTTTGTTTATTTAACTTCCCGAATAGCATGTGCGATTGCCCTAGAAATTCCAGCTTCGTGCACTTAAGTTGCAGTTTTAATCATCTCAAGAGGAGCCATACTAAGATTGTTGGAGACAACCCCGACATGATATCCAATGGGAAGCTCATGTTCAAGGGAGAGAGACTACAGAAAAGCAGAGGTTGTGTTTTCTGATATCATATACTTGTTCAAGGTCATTGGTGTCATTGGAGTGAGATTGAATGCCTAAGATGATCGTCCAACAGCTAGTCCGGTTTGTAAAGGTCTCATTTGGGTACCAATCTAGCGACACAGAAATGAACAGCCAAGTGCTGACTTCAAGAGATCGAAGCTTATCAGAAGTTTGTCAAAATTGATTGGAACCAGAGAGTAGCTAATATCAACATACAAACAGAACCATAGCTTTAGCAGGAAGCAGCCCCCGTAGTCGGTGCTTACTGGTAGATAGTTTGGTCCCTTTTTCTTTTATCTCAAATAAAGCAAGTTCCACACCAGCCCCAATAAACAACCCTGTGCAGCTTCAAATTTATTGAAAGATGGATAATTCTATCCCCTACCATGACGCATCGTTAAAGTGTATCACCAGTAATCATTACAAGAGCAAGTTCCATCTCGGAAGTGATGAAACCGATTAACGTCTCTGATAACAATCTCTCGCTGCACAACTGTTGATATGCACTTAATTGCAGCATGGCAGTCCTGACATATTCGGAGATTTTTCATGATACGAATAGGACTTCCAAATGGTGTCCTAATAAGCCCAAAGGCTAGAGCTAATCTTTCACTGTGCACCCACAAGAGGCGTGCCTTTTCATCATCCCCCACATCTTGTAATAGTACCTCATAATTGGGAACATAGCCTGCCGTCTTGGTTTTCATGTTGAGCCACTCCAGCATCCCGCGTATTAATCTAATGTCAGGGTGTGAAGCATCCCCTACTACGAAATGATGAACACTTCCTTGACTCTCAATCCAACTGAGGCCTGGTTCTTTCCTTACTCCTTTCTTTTTCATGTTATTCCTAATAGAAGCTACATTATCCCACCTTCGTGCGGCAGCATACATATTTGAGAGTAACACGTAGGTTGCATCATCACTGGGTTCCAATTCAAGCACATGAAGCGCAGCTACTTTTCCAAGGTCAACATTATTGTGAACAATGCATGCCATGAGCAAAGCGCGCCAAATCACAACAGAAGGCTCAAATGGCATTTCCTCAATCAGCTTAACAGCCCTGTCAAGATGGCCTAATCGCCCTAAAAGTCCTACCATGCAAGTATAATGCTCAATACAAGGATTGATATGATAGTCATTTACCATGGAAGTGAAATAAGCTTGACCTTTGTCTAATAACCCCGTGTTGCTACAAGCCGAAAGAACGCCAACAAACGTCACTTTGTCAGCTTTAGTTTTTGTTTTCTGCATATACTCAAAGATCCTCAGAGCCTCACTACTGAGACCATGCATGGAATACCCTGAGATCATAGCATTCCATGATACTACATCTCGGTTGCTCATCATTTCAAACACTTCACGAGCATCCTTAATGCTCCCACACTTGGCATACATGTCTATTAAGGCATTTCCAACTGTTATAACTTTGTCATAAACAGTTTTAATAGTCAAGGAATGAATTTCGGTTCCAGGCTCTAAGGCTGCTAAGGTAGCACAAGCACAAAGGACACTAGTATATGTCACCTCGGTTCCCTGCACGTTGTCTTCACGCATTTGTAGAAACAAGTTCAATGCTTTCTCCGCATCTCCTAATTGCACATAGCCAACAATCAAAGTGTTCCAAGTCACCTCATTTTTGTTTGTTGACTCCACAAATAGGTCCACTGAATTGTCCATCTTTCCACATCTGGAATAAACATCTATAAGGGCATTTGATACAAATACATTTGAGTCAAAACCAACCTTCAATACATTGCAATGGATTTGCTTTCCCAACTCTAAATCTGCCGTACTTCCACAAGCTTGAAGCACGCTAGCAAAAGCAAATTGATTCGGAAGGACTAAACTTTGCTTCATTTGACAAAATAGTTCAACAGCCTCTTTGCTCCTCTTGCTCTGAGAGTATCGCGCAATCATGAAACTCCAAGGAATGACATCACATTTTGGAATTTCTTCAAATACAAGCTTAGCATCCTCAAGATCTCCAAATTTAGTATACAAGTCAAGAAGAGCAGCACCAACGTAAGGATCCATCTCATAACGCATTTTCAAAGCACAAGCGTGGACACTCCTCCCTAAATCAATGGCCTCTAGTCCAAGAGATGCCTTAAACACGCTCACAAGAGAAAAATTATTTGGCCTTAACCCCGCCATCCTCATATGAGAAAACAGTTCTAACGACTCTTCGAAAAAACCATTCTCTACATAGCATGTCACCATCCCGGTCCAAGAAACCATGTCCTTGCAAATAATATCATCAAATGCTTCTGTAGCATCATCAACAAGGCCACAAGCAGAATACGTGTCGATCAGAGAAGTGCCCACAAACGCATTGGACCCATGACCTAGCTTATACAAGCACGCATGGACGCTCCCACCCAACTCTGCCGATTCCACACTCACAAGCAACTTCAAAATCGAAGTAAAAACAAATGGGTTAAGTTCAGCACCTTCCCTTCGTAATCTAACAAACAAATCAATGGCCTCAAGATAGCAAAGAGACTCTGCACACCCCTGAATCAAGGTAACATACGAAACGGTGTTTCTTTCGGGCATTTCATCGAACAACTTGCGGGCATCAGACAATAAGTCTGTTTTTACATACACGTTCAATAGTACATTCCACCCAAACAAGTCCAAACAACTACCTCTCTTTAGAATATCACAGTGGAGGGCTTTCCCTGAGGTGGGTTCGCCATTTTTCACGCAATTCTGGAGCGTAATTGCGTATGCATGAGAATTGAACTCTGATGCTGTGTTATGGCTTGTGAAAACAGTGGGTTTGTGTTGTTCGGTCATTTGGAGAGCTTGGTTTGAGAACCCATGCTGTGAACAGTGAATAAAAGTGGTGGATTTGCATTGGGTTGACAACGTTTTACAACAACGGGAGTATCTAATCATGCCCTTGTTTAGATTCTCTTGTCAACTTCAAGAGACGATTCATGCTCCTCATATAAATTGACCAGGATTCCATTCAATTAATCAAGATGCAATTCTTGAATCAGGCGGCAAGAGAGATTCATGATTCACTATAGTTTTTGTAAACTTGTACTAATAACCCAATTTTTTTTAGAGTAATTATTTAGTGCCACCGGCCACGTGGTGCCTAGGGTCTTTCTTCCCCATGTGGTTCACACACTTTTTTTTAAACACCACATTATTGTGGTGGAGAAGAACCATGGGACACCACATCTATGGTTATTGGAATGGGTTTAACTTGTTCATCGTGGAAGCATATATAATGTATTACTAAGCCCAGGCTTATTTGTTTGATTGGTAAGTTTGTTTCTCATATAATTGATTAGGATTCGATTATTAAGTCAAGTCACAAGAAAGTAATTTATTATGAATTCTTCAATTTCGATGTGAATAGCCAGCATTTGACAGGCTGCAGAGGAGCGGGTCCGGACACCCCTGACCATGTAACAAAAAAATGTATTTCTAGGCTTCGGTAAAGGAAAAAGTAGCGCCCAACTTGGGTTATAATCTGGATTGTCGCCTTTCACAAATAGCCGCTTAAGTGATAACTAGTCAATGATGAGGAAGGTAACCAACATGTTAGCAATTGGCATGGCTAAACTTGCAAGTTGTCGGAGAACCACTTCTAGTGAAGTTGGTAACTCATCTCCCTTCCCCAGTGGTGACCAAGGTTCGAGTCCCACGAGAGACAGGGCTTTGGGGGCCAAGGCTATAGATGGTCTTTGAACCCTGTGCTAACCCTAACACCCCACTAACCTCCCCTAATGTATATTGCCTGACAAAAAAAAAAAAAAAAACCTTGCAAGTTGTCAACTAACCACACGAAATGATCAATGGGCACACCTCAGTACGCTAATACTGTAATACACAAGTTGTATAATAACATTTTGACATAATTGAAGAAATGCTGCATCTCATAAAAATTTTAACATATAGTTTTGCATACGCATTCCTTCTCAATGAAGATGGGCATTTGAAGGGTCAAAAATAATGTACATTCAGGTACATACAAGTATATATAACTTACTTCTCAAAAGTGTGTTTTCGTGTGATGGAAACAAAGGACTACGAGTTTCAATAAACATGACAATACAAACATCTGAGGCAGTAGCTACTAAGAGGGACTTTCCATTTGCTTGGCTATTTTCGTGCAGCAGAAGTCGAAGAGTCTTGTTCGGTTTCTTTGCGAGACGCTTCCCAGAGTCGATGCTCAATAGCCAGTTTCCTCAGCTCCATCAAACCTTGCTCAACTAGAAGATCATACACTCAACGTAAGAATATAAAGTTGAAAAGTAAGCTGAAAGGAAATATTTTTGATCACTCAGACGAGCACTTGACTACTCCTGGGGGACCAATCCTACTTCCCACTTGTGGGGGTCCCAATTAAAGGTAGAGCGAAGCTCTATATGGATTGGCCCCAAAGGAGCTGATAACACGTTTCGAACCTAAGACCTTGGAAAGAGCAAACCCCCAAGTCCCAAGCCAAGCTAAAAGGAAATATAATGGCATGATAGTTCAAAGATGTTCAAATTCAACATGAAGGCTGCAGTCATCATGGTGTGTCATATTTCTACTATTTAAAAACACCGGCATTCTTATTTATATAATTCCCGGAATAGCATGTGCAGTTTGCCCTAGAAATTCCAGTTTCGTGCACTTAAGTTGCAGTTTTGTTCATCTCAAGGGCAGCCATACTAAGATTGTTGAAGACAGCTGACATATAATGTCGGATGTGAAAGCTCATACTCAAGGGAGAGATACTACCCAAAAGCAGAGGTTATGTTTTCTCATACTATCATTTACTTCAAGGTCATTGGTGTAATTGTTTCCTGAATATACTCCTTACGAACCATCCAACGACACCCTTTGTTTATTTTCTTGGAAACCTGCTCAAGACAGGAATGATGGTCCGCAAACATGTTTTGTATCTTGTAAGGATTTTTAGAGCACCTCTACATGACTAAATCCATGAATGTTGTTACTCCTGATGATGCGTAGGTACATTTCTAGAAGCACCAACATGACACGCCTTGGGCACCTACACACTTCTAAAAGCGTGTGCAAGATTTCTTCAGCGTGTGTCAATTAACGTTCTAAATTATCTACTCTTTAGCAAAACTTCGGTGACACCTCTTGAACCCTCTGAAGATCTCCTATGTAATGAACCTCTTCGCATTAGCAATCTTCTGCATTCTTTGAATATGTGTTAAAAGATTTATAACATGAATAAATCATGCCCACAGCTTTGCCTTTGTTTCCCTTTTTCAACTTTTGCAATGGCACTGTTGAAACCGCCAATCGATAACTGCATGTAAAGATGAGGATTGTAATCAAGTAACATACCATCAACAGAGTCATGTGTGGATGGTGAGTGCCCACTGCGGCTAATCCAAAATTGGAGTCGCTCTTTGGCAATCTCCTCTTCAATACCATGGACTTTGGCTCTTCTCCAAAAGTAAGTAAGCCAAGCCTGAGCAAGTTAGAAGGGATATAAACAAGAATCCAGTCGTCAGAATTAGAAAACCAGTTTGATCTCAAAATCAATCGCGCAGAAATAGAATATGAAAAAGTAAAATTGTGCACAACCACTATATTGAGGTCATTGTTCAAAGAAGAATTGTTAAAATTTAGAGTTATCTCTACGAAAATTAATGAGGTTTAGGGATGTAGATTGAGGTGTAAATAAAAGAAATCTCCACACGTAGCGCATCTCTTCGCAAATATCAGCGTTGTCAAGAAGGCTGGAGCCAGAATGAACTATTTGAGCTTAAAATTTTACTTTAAGCACATTAGCATTAGCTACTCGGACAAATGAAGTGGCTTCTACCTAGTAACAACATTGGTAAAAAGGGCAAACCCAGTGCATGAGGCTCCCGCCAATGTTGTTACTAGGCACTGGTAGTAACAACATTGGTAAAATAGAAATAACATACCATGTATTGGCAAGCACCGTACTAAGTTTTATAACCACATGAAACATGCACTTCGTTAAGAGCGTGACATGTATAAAATTAGCATGATTGTACAAACAATGCTAATTAAGAGAGAAATCTCAGACCTCCTTGAAAAGAACATCTTCGGACTCTTCCGGACTCAGTTCTGCAGCGAAACAAAGACCTCAAAATTAAACTCAGGTTCATTATGAAATTGGATGATTCATAATGCTGTGTGCAGAAAAGTTTTTACATGGACTTAAATGATCCATACTGCTATGTACAGAAGTTTTAACAAAGTCTCATCTTTGAATTTTCAATATTGGTCCAAAGTAGTTTGGGCAGTACTTGATTATTGGGAACAACTGAATAAGGACATAAACAGCAACCAACTCCCATTCTGAAAGAAACAAATTCATGTGCCGAGGAAGGAACAAAAGCAAAAGCAAAGAGTTAAAAAAAATCATGACAAGGGACAAGTTTGCCCTAGTGACATTTTTCCAGGAAGTTTGCATCTTTGCTGAGGTGTGGATACTGCTAGCGTTCTGAAAGTTTTGACAGCGAGAATTCATCAATTGAGTGGATCATTGCCTTCCCACTAAATGGCAGCCATACGCTCTGGAATATCAATGCATCGTAGCTTCTATAGCAAAATGCCGTAGTAAGTTACACTAAACAAACTCTAAAGTATACAAAATGAACAACATACCAACTGCATCCATATACTTTGGGTCGCCAGGTGACTTGATATCTGCACATGAAATAATTAAATCAGTAAGTGAAAAGAGGAAACAAGTATTTCAGTGCATAATCGAACATGAGAGATTGTCATTTTCCTTCCTGTACCAATAGACTTTCTCAAAGCAACAAACAAATTTCACTGTCAAAGAACTCCATTCCTAGTTAACTACTACCCCAAAACATAATCTAGAAGACATCAACATCCTTGAGATTGGCTAACATGCTCAAATAGTTTAAAAAAAACAGGAAAATGAGACGGACAAGGCAAACAAGAAATTAGAATCTATGCCGGCTTTTATTCCACAGGTGAAGCTATGCTTCAAAAAGTTTGAATGTGTCCAACCCTTTATGGAACAGGGAAAAGAGTGACCCAACTGCCGTGGATATTTTGTGGGAATTAGAGGAAACAGCCTTTCGGGGAAAAAGAAAATATACTTTGAGTTGGAGGGTAGTTTTGCCAGTTCACCAATATTTCCCCTCAGTAATTGGGCCAACCTATTAAAAGACAGCTGATTTTGGACAAGGGTTTTGATAAAAGGGCAACCTCATTTAAGAACTAAAATCATCAATTATCCATTGTTACACACAAGTCTACATGCGACAATGAAGACTTTTCAGTGCCTCACTAAAGAGAGGGGTTCAGAGGACCCATTCAGAAACAGTGCTACCATTTTCAACGAGAAACTACATATTGTGAGGGAGCTTATCTATTTAAGCAGGTATCAGCCATCAAGCATATCAGGAATATGCATATTACAAACCTGAATTGGATAGTCGAGTTGCATTTGCACGCCGCTGCTGTGCCAGTGCAAGCACGATGGCATCCTCAACCTGGTAAAAAGCAACCACAGATCATGTAAGTAGGTACTTTGATGGAAGAAATACTACACTAAACACAACTGCAGTTGAAGAACATGGGGAAATGAAGAAAAAGAGAAAAACAGAGCAAGCATCCTGGTCTGAAGAATAAAAACTACTGACGAGCAGTGAAGCGTACAAGATAAAAGCAAAACAAAAAAATCTTATACTTCAGAAGGAAACCTTCAATGACACAAGTTCCTTCAAGCCCATTTCAACTGAAAGCATACTTTCTATATTCCCTTCTCCAGTCAGATCAAAGTCCTCGAAAAGTTTGCTCCTTCTCTCGGGATTCTCATCGCCTGCTCAATGGTGTAGATAGAAAGGCATCAACGACGAATAAAAAGGTGATATCCCAAAGAAAATTTGTAATCTCTATGAGACGAAAATCAATGAAGATATAGGTGCTAACCTTTCTCCCAGCCTTCCTCTTTCGCTTTTTGCCCTGCAGAAATAACAACTTCAAAAGGAAGAGGTGCCAAAGATGACCAGTACTCGTACTTTGACACTGCAATATCTGCACAAATGCCTGAAGGACAAAGGAATATTGCAATAGAATAAATCTGATTAGAGAGAGAATAGGTTATGACAGAAATCCCAATCCAGTAAAACACTTGTAGACCAAGCAGGAATTAACCTGATCACATTCTATTAAGACAGTTCAAAAAAATGCAGAGCTAATTGACAAGAGATATGCACACACTCTAAGTAGATGGATCGCCCAAGTCTGAGTACTTTTGAAACCCCAATGATACAAGTTCAAGGCTGTTACATCGTGGGAAATTTCAAAGAAAAAGAAAGGTACTTTTGTAAGCACCCAGTTTAAAATTTTGAAGCTTTTGAGGTCTTGTTTTTGAGAGAGATAAGATTGAATGATGCAGAAAAGGTCAATCCATGTTTGAATGAACATACAAAAGAAGTCACAACCCAGGGTACAATAAATAAATTACACGAGAACTTTAGTCTTAACTATATAGGTTGGGTAAAGTGAATAACTGAAGGTACACATGAACTTTTTTTCCCCTGTTTTTGTGTTGGTGAGAAAACGAAATTTCTTTTTTAAATTAAGTAAAACATAATTGTAACATGTAGATTACCATGTCGTGCAGCTAAACCCCAATAACGTGCGAGCCAACACCGCTTAAGAACAACTTCTTCCTGCATGGTGATTTGCTGGTAAATTCAATTTTGGAAAAATTGATAGTAGTACGTATCAAGCAACAAAGAAAGAACCTACCATTTCACTTTGTGTTAAAACCATCCTCTGTGTCATTGAGCGAAGACCTTTAACTTCAGATTCAGTTCCCTGAAGCTGGTCTACAGCAGCTGCAGCCTCAGTTTTCACTTTCTGATTCAAGCAAAATATAGCATACAAATATGGTGATGAAAGTTCCATTAAATTTGCATAGGAACTATATATGCTATAATGAATAATTACAGTGGAAGCATTATTACCTTAAGTTCAGCCCGAAGGGATACAATTTCCACATCTACCCCATCATTTGTTTGCTTTGCTTCTTTAAGCGCAGCCTATAATTTTATATAGATTTTATCGTTATGCTTGAAGGACACAAGGCAAATGAACTAGTAATAAGAAGTCAAAAATAATGGCCTGAAATGCTCTGTAAAATCCTATTTTACAAAATTTTAATGTATAAAATTCTATTTTCCAGAACACCAAACCACTCATAAGTAAATATAAAATTCTATTTTCCACTTGTACGATGGCCTAGGCGACTCAATTTCAAGACAAGAAACTGAGAGGTTCATCAGTAAACCTTTATTCAAAATGAAGAAATAACTCAACCACCACCCACCTCTCTTTGACGCAGCGCAGCTTCCTTCCTGCACGTGAGAAGTTTTGATCAGCATCACAAAGAAAGAGCTATAAGAAGAACATATGATCCAAAGATAGGTGATGTAGGAGGCATTCATTTACCAGCATACCTGCTCAATAATTTTGCTTCTAAAGAGACTCCTTCTCCAAGAGCAGCTACCTGAGGAATCAGAATTGAACAGCAAAAAGTCAGCATCAAAATTAGACAGACCTGGGTCAAAGAGGACAGTCGAATCAAATCCATAGAACAGTCTCGCGCTTGCACGCCCTCACTTAATGAGGTAAGGAGATAACGTCATTGGCAGGAATATAAAAGTCAGTATCCTATACTTGCTAATTCTTTTTCTGGATGTACTTCTTGAAATGTTAAATGATTTTTGACGTCATCATGTAAGCTATTTGCTCTGCATTGTGGGAAAAATCGGACTAAAGTTTGATTTCTTTGGAGGAAAACAAAGAAAACCTCAAAAGTAACTTGAGCAAGTCATAAGTGTGACTAATTGTTTAGAGAATTGGTAGGAAATACATATGAAGCCCGTCCAAAAGTGAAACAGAGGACAATCAAATCGCAGGTTAGGAATTATGTATCACCAAAGTCATGGAAGTGAAATAAGTGTTCCGAAATGTACAAACTTTCTCGTATAACATCCACTTGGGAAGCAAATATCTAGAAGCATGCCTGCTACAAAATAGCTAAATATGAGAATATTATTCATAGGACGATTTCAAGTTAGAAGGCGCCACACTATTACATTTCCAGATGTGCAACAGCTACAATATATACATAACCTGTTTCTCAAGCTCCTTAACTCTAGCCTCTGCTTCCTTGCAACCCTCTTCTGCAAGACTAAGCTGTAAGTAAACATAGTCCAAACTTATTGTTATTCACCATGGACAGCATGTTTGAAAGGCTATATGATCGATGGTAATATTGTATTACTTCTATTTGTTATTCTTTTTTGACATAGAAGGAAAGATAGATACACAAAAATTGCACCTTTTGAAGAATATTCTCATTCTCTTCTTGTAGCATATCAAGCTGCAGAATGAGTAGAAATTAGATTTGTAAAAGAATATTCAAGCATAGAAAACAAACCATCCTCCTCTTACGTCACTAAATAACAAACTTATGATGCATATTCAGATGTCAAGCTCACGCTGACATGGCAAGAATTTTTTTGGAGATTAATTGACATGGAAAGGTATACTAACATACTTCATCATGAAGGGCAGAAGCATCCCGTTGATCTCCTGTATCTTTCAAGTTCATCTGCCCCATATCTGAAGCAAATCTGCAGTTTATATAAGTTTCAGTACAATATGTTCTCCAGAATAGGCCAACCAAGAGAGCATACAATGATCACATGAGTACATGCAAGGGGATTTATGCACGCACATATGGAAGTATTTCTTCGGCTGAGCAATGAAGCATAGATTCTACTATGCAAAGTTCGCTCTTTGCTGTCCGAGACTATGGTTATACAAACATGGAGACTTATCTTCAAGTCACAATGATAGTAAAAGACAATAAGGAGGAACTTTAGTTTTTTGACCTTTTCTCTCTCTGCCTAGTAGAGGGAGGATCAATTGGTGGTATAGGAATTGGAGTCTTCAGCGATGTTCTACTAGGTGGTACTGATGGAATTGTGCGAATAGACATCGTAGGTGTTGCAGCTGACGTTGAGCGAACTGAAGGAACTGAAGGAGCTTCCTCTACAATGTTCCGAGCTAACTAAGAATGACAAAAGAACATCCAATTAGCCGCCTTCTTGAAATTACAACTATCACATCAAACCCAAACCCCAACTTATTACACATGCATATGTTGATGAATTGCAACGATGATGCAAACTAATGAATACTTCAAAAGCTGGAAACTTTCACAGGGCAGCTTAATTCATTAGTTATTTACCATTGAGATCCAAGCAATTTAACCGAACTCAAAGCAATAGTTATTTTAATGGTGTTTAATTGTATTTGAACTTGAGGAAGGACAATCCAACCTATGAAGAACCTGCATTACTCTCTCTCTCTCTCTCTCTCTCTCTCTCTCTCTCTCTCGATATTCATAGATCTAACAGAAAGGCAGGTGCATTGGACCATAATGAACACTAAGATCTATAATCCAAACTCAGTGTTTGGTTTCCCAAAATTCACTTCAGAAAACAATTAAAGACACAATTTTCAACCATCACAACTTCTGAAAACACAGCGATAGCAAAATCGACCCCACAAAGGCACCAGATCAAAATGCAATGATTACGCCAACTAATGCATACTTCCAAAGCTCGAAACTTTCGCAGAGCAGCATAATTCATTAGTCATTTTAACACTTGGGATGACACAATCCGAGCAATTTAACAGTGTTAACCTGTATTTGATCTTGAGGAAGCATAATCCAAGCTAAGAAGAACCTGCATCACTCTCTTTCTCTCTCTCTCTCTCTCTCAACCATATTCAAATGATTAGTTTCTCTAACAGCATTTAACTGTATTTAAACTTGAAGAAGCACAATCTCTCTCTCTCTCTCTCTCTCTCTCCCGTATTCAAATAATTAGTTTTTGTTAAGCATATTTAACTGTAATTAAACTTGGGCAAGCACAATCCAAGCGATGAAGAAGCTGCATCTTTGACACACACACACACTCACAATTGTATTCATATGATTCGGGTTTTCTTTTTCTTTTTTTAACAGTATTTACTGAATTTGAACTTGAGGAAGCACAATCCAAGCTAAGAACAAGCTGCATTACTGTCCCTCTCTCTATGTAGATCTAACAGAAAGGGAGGTGCATTGAACCAGAATAATTACTAAGATCAAAATGCAGTAAAAATCACAGACTGGAGTGTACTGAAATTACCGCAGTTGAAGCAGATCTAGTCGACGGAACCACAGGCTTAATAGTATTACTGCTGACGTTGTTCGGCCTCGTCGTCGCACCGAACCGAAAATCGTCGAGGACGTCGTTTTCCTCGTCATCGTCGTCGCCGTTATCAGCGGCCTGAGAAGCCATGACCTGAGCGAGTCTCTGGGCGGCGGCTTTGGCGGCGAAGTTCTGGTTTCGCTTGATGTTGGAAATGCCTGTGGCGGAGGAGGACCGGGCGTGGTGGTTGTGGTGGCGCGACGGCGACATTGTCGGAGAGGAGGCGGCGGCGGTTGAGATCGGTTCGGTGCTCCATCGGTGGAGGGAGACTGGACTGTCGGTTTGTCTGAGGGCCATTTATATGTGTTGGGAGTAGTGGTTTTAGAGAGAGTCCAGTTTCTTCGTTTGCTCGTGGAGTGGATCTTCGTGTGGTGGAGTAAGATGCAATTCAGAGAGAGAGAGAGAGAGAGAGAGTCCAGTTTCTTCGTTTGCTGGCTGGTAGAGTGGATCTTCGTGTGGTGGAGTGAGATGCAATTCAGCACAATGTCTGGGAAGAGAGAGAGAGAGAGAGAGAGACTATTTAGTATCAGTACCTATCACTCTATCAGTAAACCAAAGTTTGACCCTTTGGATTTAGAGAAAGGGGAAGGGGAGAAACTAATGAAAGTCTTACCTGAATTTGTCACCAAATAGTAGATTTGTGTGAGAAATGATTTTTTGGAAAAACTTGATTTTACACTACTTTAAGCTATTTATTAAGTGGGTCTCACACGTCCACATGGACCGACCCACATACCGTTGTGTTCGTCTTGGATAGGAGATTGAGATGGAACATATAGTTGGA
>JAOTQK010000004.1:1908842-1932694 GCA_025642025.1 Rhododendron ferrugineum
ATTTTGTAACCGAGAATTCACACCTTAAGAATTCAGGCCCCAAGAATTCACACCAAAACTACAAAGGGGTGTGAATTATGCACAAAAAGATGTGAATTCTAGGGGTGTGAATTCTTGGAGGTGTGAATTCTTGAGGGTGTGAATTCTGGGAGATGTGAATTCTTGGGGTGTGAATTCTGGGATGTGCGAATTCTTGGGGGGTGAATTCTTGGAGGTGCAAATTCTTGGGGGTGTGACTTTTGGGGGTGTGAATTCTGGAAGGTGTGAATTCTTGGAGGTATGAATTCTTGAGGGTGTGAATTTTGAGAGGTGTGAATTCTTGGGGGTGTGAATTCTGGGAGCTGTGAATTCTTGAGAGTGTGAATTCTGTGCGGTGTGAATTCTTGGGGTATGAATTCTGTGGTGTGGATTCTAAGAGTGTAGAAAAGTAACAAGGGTAAAAGAGTAAAAACATTTAAAAAGGGGCTGGATAGGATAGCTCTACAAAAAAGGGTTTGCATGGAACTCCAAACAAAAAATAGGACCGGCCAGGAATTTCCCCAAAAATTTAACGCAATACCATCCAAGGCAAAAAAAAGAAGACGACATGGCTTATTAAGCCAAACTAGGCCTAAATATACAAGGACTCTCCACATTCGTGTGTGTGAGAGAATTCAATCAAATTATTAACTGAATCTTGTCGACAGAGGTAACAATGTAAATTAATACGCCTAACGATAGGTTGAGTGAGAACATGACAACAAAGTCTTATTCCAAGTGCACATAAATTGAATTGGACACCCGATTATATCAAATAAATAAATAAAATAAAACCAAAGACAAAACAACAATATGTTTACACTGGCATAAATCAATTGGCTTCATTTCCCAATATAATTTAGTTTCAAAAAATCAAGTGTAGTCATATCAGTGTTTACACTGGCATCGTTCAGCTGGTTAATCCATCACCAATAAATCTAAAATCTTCTTCGACTTCAACTTTCGAATTTTCTCGTCTCCCGGCCATCAAGTCCATCTATAACTTCCTCGCAATCGAAAACTAGAACTTTACTCTTCCGTAGGATCTATTGCTGCATGCCGGAAAGAATTTATCCAAACATCAATCGGTCTTGTATCCAAATTGATTCGTTTATGTCAATAAGCTCCAACTGCGTCTTTCCTCAACTCTATCTAATGATAAAACCTGACTGCCATTTCGCCATTCTCTTGGATCCTATGCAGCAGATTTCATTTCATTACCACTCTCAGCGTCTTACACACTTGTATCCAATGTTGGAAGACTCCATGGTGATTCCATTCACAGAGTAGTTTCTTTGTTCAGCTGCAGAGGATAAACGGTGTCGAAAACAATCCTTGCAAACACATGTCGGACTTCACTAAGTCTTCCCAATGCTAAAGACTCGTAATCGATCTTACTCCCTCCTTTTGGAACAAATCCCTTTTCCTTGCCTTTTCTGACACAATGAAATATCATGCCTACCTTTTCGTGTAGTGCCAACGATATAAAAATCTGAAAATCAAGACAGAATAAAAAATTTGCACATCATCACATTCGAAGAAGCTCAGAGGCTAAAAAAAAAAAAGAAGAAAAGAAGTTAAACTGATGATTGGCAAATAATAAAGTGAGACAAATGGCTGGGGGCAAAGAGTTTGAGAATTGAGGCAAAATAGGATTCTAAGGATTTTCGGAAATTTCATGCGTAGCTTCTGGCACTTAATGATTAATATGAAGTTCATTTTCAGCACCCTTGAATCTTGCTCTTTGGAGGCTTGGAGCATTTATAAAAACTTTCGAAGTTCTGTTACTTTGTCCTCTTACAAACAAAAACAAATTATTCCAACTGAAAAGGTCAACTAGAGGAAAGGCATGATTAACGAATTTCAATTTAGGAGGGTTCGAGCGGGAGGCGGCCAAAAGCGACATCAACAATCACAATGCCATAGTGCAAGGCTGACACAAGTGAACACACATGATTACCAGAACAGCCGTTCAAAAAAAAAAAAAAAAAAAAGATTACCAGAACATATATAAAAGGCCATTTCCAATTACTTTTATTTCTCAATAAAATTAGTTAGCTTAAAGAAGGACGTTAACTAACGAGTTGGATGCTTACCAAATCTGAGTAGGGTGCCTGCGGGTATGCCCTCATGGCTTGGGAAACAGAATGCTCATCTGTCATCTTGTCTAATGCATCTTTTGCTGATGTCGCAAGATCAATGACCTCACCAATCAACATAGCATCTGAGTCTATACTTCCAGGTTCTAATAACTCATTAAAGCTCGCGTCATGTGGTTCGGAAATCCTTCTTGCAATGTTTACAGCTTCTGATAAGGACCCTCCACAATGTACAGCAATGCTAAATGCAGCAACCACCAAAGGATCTCGTGGATGATCTGCTAGAGCTTTATGAAATGCTAGGAGACAAACCCTGCCAATACAAACTTGTGCTTAGTTCGAAGTTCAGGTAATTCAGAATGTTACAGTTGAGGTGTAGAGAATTACTTAAATATACTACTAGCATCATCACTAAAAATGCGAGGTTCTACTATCTGGACTCAAGACTACTTTCGCTCTTTGGGAGAATTTGAATTTGCGAAACCCCCTAGCCTGATGGAATGAGTTCTATAGTAGCTATGATGGCCCCTTTAGCCTGAGACCTCGAACATGCATTTCGTGGTGCGACAGCACATCCAAGCAGGCATATCTTAAAATGCTGAGAATTGAAAAATTGCCGGACAATTAACAATTTTAACCATCTGACAAGGAATTTAAAATCACCTCCCATTGTTCATATACTCAAACCCTTTTAATGTCATCAAATTTGTTTTCAAACTTAGGGGGCAGGTTGAGAGATTCCTTAGAGACTTCTACCAGTATATTTGTTTTATATTTACTATCTACGAACTCTCTCCATACATACTGAGGCAAAAGAAACATTCTATAATGTGCAGGGCACCCTATAGAATTTTTAAGGTATCCACCTAACAACAACCAATATGTTACCACGTTCAACCAAGAAAGGTTTGAGAATTACTAGATATGCTGATTGTTGGCTTATAGACTATGTGGCAAAAGATTTTCCCATTTGATCTCTCCACGACGTCCTTCCCCAAGACACGATTATATCTCTCGCTCATCAATTGATATCTACTCGCCACTAGTAGAGCTAGCCCCATTGGGGTAGGAGGGCATTTCCATCGCGAAAAAGCCTAACAAAGTTTAACTGAAATGGAGTGTGAGCGTGCATGTACAAGCTACCAAAATGCATGATAATACTCCATATGTTTGCTTATAGGTAACGAGAAGTTTTATAAGATAATGCGCCGGGGGCGCATTCTCTAAGCCATCCATACAAATATACCAACCATGAGAAATGCGCTCTCTTACACACTCAGATAATTTGAAATAGCTCTTAAAATTTTCCTTTTTCGGTAAGCAAAATGAGGAGATTACAAACAACCAAGAAATTACATACCACAAGCTAGAATGGCATGGCCGGTCAGGTGCCAACAGTCTGTCCAAGCTAGAAAACAATGACTGCAGAAAAAAAAACCAAGAACAACTGAAACATGATGTAACAAAATGAAAGCAAAAGCACCAAATCAAAGATAATTCTAAATTAACATCTGCGTGACCATTGAATCAATGAAATTAACATCGATCATGATGGAAGTGGAAGAACACCAATGCCAGGGATAAACACAACAATGTTAGAAAAATATCGTACATGATTCAGGAAACACAGTTCGACACTTAAAATTACTACAGAGAAGAAAAAAGCAGGCGACGACTAACTGATAGCAACAAAATGAATAGCCAATTAACATGCAGTGATCTTACCACAAGCATGTTAGATCTTGTGTCCCGCCTCCGAAAACCTTGAGAAACAAAATATGCTGCCTGTAAATGCATGCAACAGCTTATATCGTCATCATGATACACAGGAGAAAGTGTTTTTTTTTTTTGGATAATGCAGTTATCAACAGCAGGAGGAAAAAAAGCGTACTTGTAGGGGTAGAAGTATCTCCAGAAGTCCAAACTTCCATAATAACCGCAAAGAGGCTTCTGCAGATCCATATGCCAGCATATAATTCAATTCCATGAGAATCCTTCCCTACAACAATTGGAGTTTGCAAGTAAATTACATACCAAAAAGGCTAAAAAAGTCAAATTACACGACTTGGACGGTCGGACCAGAACTTTGATACCCTGTCAAGTCTCAACAATAAAGAAGATAATTCTT
The DNA here is from genome assembly GCA_025642025.1 of Rhododendron ferrugineum. NCBI lineage: Eukaryota > Viridiplantae > Streptophyta > Magnoliopsida > Ericales > Ericaceae > Rhododendron > Rhododendron ferrugineum. Next base: position 1,913,088 of record JAOTQK010000004.1, read on the forward strand.
TCATAGAACGAGCTGTTTCTCTGGAAAAATGGAATCCTAAACGAGCAGCAATTCTCATCCCACGTAAAATGCGAGCTGTAGATATACTAATTAGAAGTTAGATGCCTTCTAAATGTGGTTTAAAGGCAAACATCAAGAAGGTAAGGAGGGAGAGAGAGAGTAATCACCACAATCATCCTCAAAAGAAGTACTTGCAGGTATTACAGTCCGCACCTGTGGATAAACAGGTGATAAATACAGGCTGTGTAAATTACGAACGTAGTAACTCCTGAAACTGAAACAACAAGAATTACATACATACTTTAGCTTTCTCCATATCTTCTAATCCTCCCAAATAGTCATAAACAACCTTAGCAAAGGGGTCAAACATTAACCTGCAAAAGCCAAAAGAGCGTGAAAATGCAAATTCAAGTAATATTATCATGAAAGTAATTGACTCACTGGTAATATACAATGGCACTGGTTCAAAAGCAAATGCTTTTAAGTAACTCCTCAAGGGTCAGGTAGATTACCCATTAATCGTAAAATCCCTTTGTAAACAATTTCTCCATCGAATAAAATCGTTCTCATTGCAACCATGAGGCTTTCTGAAACCAAAATTCGAATTCCTTACATACTTCCTCCCGCAGGTGCTAAAACTTGAAACCTGCTCAATAAGAAACGATGTGAAAGAGGGTAAGACAAAGAACAGAGTCGAATCATATTGCACACAATGACACAAACCAGCTCTTGACTTAAATTCCACAATGCATCATGAAAAGATAATTAACTGCTTGATACATAGAAGTAAGCAAATGCACATCTATATTACCCAGAAACAGACCTCAATAATTGTATCATCTACATGCACATGGCAAATGGGAAACCGCCTGCCAACAACTTCACACCGTGAAAATGTTCTTAATACCTGCAAAATGTGGACCAGATTAAACTGTTTATGCCGCAACCTATTGATTTGAGACGAAGAAAGCAAAAGCTGGCAAGTAATAAACTGAATTTGCAACAATAGAGATGAGTTTTTATCCTGCATAAACCAAAGGAAACCAGTAATTCTTTTGCCACTATCCCTACTTTCTCTAACCAAACCAAACCGAGCCTTATGTCCCAATCACTTGGGGTCGGCTACATGAATCCTACTTTCTCTAACGTACATTTTTACCTTTTCCCCCTAAAAAGGTACATAAATGCTATAGTTGTAAGTAAGATAAACTAACAGTGTGGCTGTGGGGAGGAAATTGGAAGCCAAAGTCTAGATTCTAGATATAACCAGCATTTTACAAATGATTAAACTTCCAGATATACCAGGCACTTGAGGTGTTAAATAGTAAAGACTCTGTTACTAGTAAACCATCTGAGTTAATTATTATGATAATGGTCCAAGCTGAAGCTTACTACGAGATTTCACCATAAAAGCACAAGTACAAAAAGGATATACCTCCTTAAGTTCAGCTGATGTAATAATGTCAAAGTCTTTAGGAATTCTCTTCAAGATAAGATCCCGGACACATCCTCCAACAAGGTAGACTTCATATCCTGCAAATGGAAGTATCACTTTTTAGAACATTGGGGAAAAATGAAAATACAGATAACACAAAGAATCCAAGAGGAAATACATGATTAACCTTTTTATGTGGATGCTCATGATAGTCACAGGATTGCAGGGCAAAATCCAAGTATTCGTAAATTTGAAATAACAATACAAGGAAAAAAGTTCCCAAATTCATTTTTTAATATAAAAATAAGCAAAACAAGAACTGGCAGAGATAAGTCAAGCAACGACGTTTCGTTTTTCTTTTGGGTGAGTTCAAACATCACCATAAAATTCACATATAGAGTATCAACGATTCAACAAAGTACAAATCAAGGAAAGTCGGATTGAGCATTCCATGTGAATGACTGTACCATTCCTTCCCAAACTCATTCCCAGGAATCAAACTGCCTAAACTCTTAAACGCCAAAGGCAAACTTTGGACCCAGGGCTCTAGCCCAAGCAGTCATGGAGGGGGGCCTTAGTGCCTGTGGGAGACGTCTCAGGTTCGAGTTGATGGAGCAAAATCGGCCAGCTGTTGTAACACTAACCACTAACCCTATCACTGTGGCGAAAAATAAGAGAGGCAAACTTTGGTACCTTTTTTCCTCAGCCCATTCAGAACCATTCGTGTTGGTTTCCCAATCATAGACGTCTTGATTCCGAGATCTTTTGAACTCAATTTCTTCCATTCAGGTGCCTTGCTATCACCATTACCTATTTCACAAAACCAAAAAAATTCAAAAACTTCTACATTGGCAATAGCAATACGCCACTTTCCAAAATCTATTCAACATTGAAGTTAAACAAATCTAATCTTTACAGCAAACGAATTAAACAGAATGACTCACTATTTCACACCAAAACAACTAAAAAGCTTCCACAATTGCAATGGGAAAACACAACTTTGGAAGCTTCCACATTCAAAAGCTAAAAAAAATTCTAATCCTTAGCACAAATTACCCAATTCACATCAAAACAATGAGGAAAGATTCAACATTAGAATAAAAGAAACCCAATTTCCAAAAATAATTCAACATTGAAGCCCAAAAAATCCAATCTTTAGCACAGATGAATCAAAAAACTTGACTCACTCTTTACGCTTGACGTTTTCGAATGTTTGATTTCTTGCTTGGAAATACTAAGAGATTCAACAGGTGACACCACTGCTGCAACGGAGCCGCTACGCCGAACCTGCACTAGAAGTAAAAGCTCAGAAGAATTCAGGAGTCTAAGGTCTCAGGTTAGAAACTTCTCTTAATTGGCCCGCGCTAGTGGACGGTGAGATTGGTCCAAAAGTATTAATCGATCGAGAATCACGTAAGCTGGCCCGGAGTTGTAAAAAGAAAACAAACAAGAAAGTTTGAAAACGGAAACAAACCTTGCGAGCGCAGCTGACGAGAGGGAGACGGAAAGTGAGGTGGGTGGTTCTGTACGCGAAGCCTTGAACGGATATCGCCATAAATCCACAACAGAGACTAGTACTTTACCAGCATTTCCTGTTCATACGAAATGCTGGTAAAGATAAAAACGATAATTTCCGAATTTTTTTAGGGTTTTTATTTTTCAGAGGATGAAGAAGAAGACGAAGATCGAATGGAACACGATGAAGAAGAACACGAACAAATATCGTATCAGTTGGGCCGGATATTTTGTTAGTTGTAAGAAAGGCCTGATGGCCCAATTTAACTGGGCCTATGTGGTCAGAGTGGAACCCATATATTTTGGACCCAAAAGGCGGGCTCATACATACTATTTCGAACCCGCCAACCGAACAGAACCGATCCGCATCCGCCAACATTGTTATATTAGGATCCGTATCTGTCCGTAAACTACCTCGGGTTGGTTCATTGACGGTTCGGTTTGGGCGGATCGGTCCTTCCGTTGAGCAGCCCTAATAACAACAACTAGTGTTATTTTGTTCACCCGTACAAAATGTAGGTGTCATTTTACGCCTGGAGACCGAGTCGACAACGAGTTAAACTTCGATAGCCAGAGATGAACGTTTGTAGGTTCTTATTTTTCTAAAAGCTGATGCAAAAAAATCGGCTAAGTCCTTTTTTTGGCTGAGTAAAAAAAAATATTAATCTTTATAGATGATTACAAAGATTAACGGAATATGTTTATTTTTTCAAAGCGACCGCAAAGCATTCCCCCAATGACTTCCAGTACATTTGATATTTCTTGGCTAAATTAATTCATAGAAAGCCTCCTTTGTAGGCAAGACTAGCTAGCCTAAAAAGTAAGACCAAAATCAGAAGATAGGTCATCAGTGTTCCAGGCCTTGGTCCTGAATCTCAAGAAGGCATTTTTCGGGATCTTTTTGCCTTTTTGATCAAAAGTTCATTTTTTTGATTTATCTCGACGAGTGGAACCGTAAGACTAAAAGGAAGAAAATGTACTAATAAATTTGCAAGAAAGTCTAAACTAAAAGAGGATGGACTAGTGGGCCTAATGGACCATTACATCTTGTTTTCAACTGGGAGAACAGTTTGAAATGCTATGGGCCACCAGTGGGCCTAAAGGGCCCATCTGAATACAGGCACTCTTCACGTCTCTAGTGCTTTTCTAAACACTTTGTTCGGTTTTGAGTTTTGAGAAAAAAAGTTGATCTCACGAGTGCGGTAATGAGAGAAGAGAGATAAATAAAAAAAATTTATTGAGAACCGTGCAGAAAGTAAATTTTTTTTCTCAAAACTTGTAAAAGAATACTGTAGAAGACGATAATAAAAAAACGGGAAGACGTACAAAAATAATAATTAGTGAACTTTTGTGTTACAAAGAGGTCAACTTGAACAGAATGATCATATAAATACCAAACCGTTATGGTTTGGTTAGTACATCTTAGGCTATGTTATGAAACCCCAAAACCAATTATATATTATTTTTGGGGTACATATATACCTCTACAATTAGAGATATATATTTATATTTATATTTATATATAAAGCAGAAAAACAAAATAAACAATAATATAAATAAATTACAAAATAACTAGAGAAGAGCGCAAAATAACGAAAGTAAGAAAAAAAGAAGAGAGAAGATGATGGGATAATTTAACAAATGGTACATGTGAGGGGGATGAGTATGTAAACAATAATTAATTTAAGGATTCCTGGCATAATGAAGGATCATGACGTGATCTGAAGTGGACGAGTCTGGAAATAAAGTGATTGTTGTTGCGTCCGTTGAACTTCTCCATATGTGATCCCTCACGTGCTGCAACGTCAAGAAAGGTAGAAGCTGTTGCCCTCTACATCTTATCTCTATCTGCATTAATCACACCGATTATTATCAAACACAAGTTAATTAATAGTGATGATAACAAAAGTTTTCATCAAATTAATAGGCCATAGAGATAAATAAAAAAAAAAAGAAAAAAAAAAGAGAGAAGGGTTTGAAAACCTAAAATATTGTCACAATGATAGCAATCACCATCATTGTATATGCTGCTATATGACCTCGAAACCCTAGCTAGATAATTGTACATGATCACTTTAAAATGATTGTTAGTCACTAAGATCTATTTTGTATGTATGATTCATATCCAATTTGGCAATAAAAAATTACCACATTATTATCATAGTTACAACAATTTATGTACTTTCAGTGCTTAAATGTGACCACTATTGTAAGTACTAATTAAAAGTCAAATATGTCCTAATCACTTTTAGGATATCCTTAAATTCATTCATCATCTTTTTAAGCTGAACAATTCATCATGTGATCTGAAAAATCCTGAATTTAATATCACCCTCCTTCACGATCGAGTGCATCTGATGGGTCCGATCTCGGTGTTGATTTCTTGCGGCTTTTCTTTGTTTTGTTTTGTTGTATTTTCTTTGGTTATTGTAGTTGTATTTTTTTAAAAATATAAATAGGATAATCTTGTTCGTTAAGAAAAAACCGAAAACCAAAATTGTCTTATGTAATATAGTACATAAGTTACCATCTTAATTTGTACTAATACTATAAGCTTCTTCCATTATCCTTATTAACTTGTATTATCTTTCCAAGTTAATAAAATTTCTTTTCCTTACAAAAATAAATCTAAGCCACAAATTTTTCTTGAACTTAACTAGTTGTCATAGTCATCTTGAAGGATGAAGTCATGCTTTGTCACAAGCTTAACTTTCCCCATTCTAATACTACAGTACTTCCTTTTGTGTTCCTTAAAAAAAAAAAAAAACTACTTCCGTATTTCTCTCCGAAGTCAGAGTAATTGCTTAATTATAAAGCACCGCCATGTGATACATCACGTGTTCGCTCCACTACGTATTTTAATGACAGCCTCACACTTGATTGTGAAATCTACATCAATATATTGTGGTGAAGGCCGGTGGAGTACGTACCATGTGATCAACAATTACTCCTAAATTTTCACTACCTAAGTTTCGTACTTATTTTTTGAATTAAAAGTGATATATTTTATGAGAATGATCTGTCTTAAAATAAAAAATAACTACTTAAACAATAAGAACCTTAGCAAAACGAAACCTTAATCCATGTGAGATCTCTCTCTCTCCCACTTTTTCCTTCACTCCCAAGAGATTCGAGAGGGACAGGCTATACTCCAAATAGGGCCGACTGATTGGGCCTGCCCGACCATCCCACGATAGGAAAAACTGCCCTAATTTAATCATCACGGGACCCACCTTCCCTTTGCTCGTAAGCCTAATATCATCATAACCTATGACTTTCTTTGGATTATACTATAGAACATAGCATATATACGTACAGACGTATATGAAAAATTACTCTGATATTTTCATTATTTTAATTCTATACGAAAAGTCGTACTAGTATTATTTTTTCGATAAATTACGGAGTATACATGAACATAAAATTTTGACTTTTTCACACAAATTTAACAGTTAATTGAGACGGAAGAAGTAATGAGTAGTAAGACGGATATTACGGATGAAAATATATCCATACATGGTACATAGATATTTGTATTTTATCACACAGATATTTAAACATTGATAGAGATATGCATGGAAGAAGTAATGAGTAGTATGACGGATATGACAAATAATAAGAATATCCGGACACAAATTCAAGGCAAATATCATGATAACATGAACTTAATCTTTCCGAAAAAGTCCAACCAATTTTTCAAGCCGGATAAATAAAACACTTTTTTTTTCCACGGAAAGAAAAATAAAACAGTTAGGATGTATAAAATTTTCCAAGTTTTTTGCACTAATTTGAAATTAATTTAGACGGAGAGAGTAATGAATAGAAATATAAAAAAAAAAAATGTTCAAACACAGATCCGGCAAAATGCACACACTACACGATGACTCCATACAACTTGTTTCTGGATCTGTGTCAAAGTCCAGCCCAAGCAATGTCATAATCTTGAGTAGGGCCATCTGCTCTCGTTCTTACTAACCGCTCCCGCAAATTTTAGCAGTTTTTGAAAGACGCATTTACATCTGCGATTCCGCTTGCTAGAGCATATGTAAGTAAGGTCCGAAAATCGTTGTCACAATCAGTATCTCTTTGTATAATATAGTAGCTATCACTAGTAGTAGGAATGGAAATAAAAAAAGGTGACGGATCCAAAAAGCACGGCGTGGTATCAGCAGCACTATTTTAACCCTTTTCATGCACGTCTCACTCACGTTGCTTTCCCTCTCAATCAAACCCTAATTTGAAAAGGTCAATATTAGGGTTTTCTTTAAAGAAAAATTATTCTGACTGATTATAATGTAACCTGGCCAAAGCATCTTTAATTCCAATATTAGGGCTAGTTTTTTTATATTGTTTAGTCTATTATGCATGCATTTCATTCCCCCATTAAAAAGAATATTTTTAAACAATTATCGATCTGCCGTCGTGCTTTTTTGATTTATTCGCTTCTTTTCAACGACTCGGAATGATTCTGTTGTAGATTTCTCCCTCATGCAATGCTTTCCTCTGACGTAAAAAAAAAAAAAAAAACTTTTTACTATTTCTACAATAAAACTTTTTATTCCTATTGGTTGGTTGTGGAATATGATGATTGGGGGGGGGGGGGGGGGGGGGGTCTATCTAATTCCCTCAAAGTGCACCACTTAGGGTTTTTGATGGACCTTTTAAACCAGAATTTATGGGAAAAGAAAGTGAGCAAAAGGGCCTACAATAATAGCTGCCGTCAAACATGCGAAAGCATGACGAAATAAAGAAGAAAAGGGGTAATTAATGCATGGAAACATATTACTATGATGAGGTGTAGAGAACGACACCGTCCACGTGGAGTAATTATTTCAATAGTTTGGGAGCATCGTCACCTGGTACTCCAGAATCACACATTTCAATAGTGTCCAATTTAGGGTCGCAAAAGAACCGAACAGCTCGCAAGCTCATTCGAAAAAAGCTTAGCTCGATTAAAGAAGCTTGTTTAGTAAATGACTAAACTCGACTCGTTAAGGGCTCGACTCCTTAATGCTTGAGCTGAGCTCAAGTTCAAGTTTTTGGCTCGTTTAGTAAACGAGCTGAGCTCGAGCTCGACAAAACTCGGCTAGGCTCGACTCGTTTGCAGCCCTAAAGTCCATACAATTAGTCGTGAGTCCTATAAGAATATGTGTGGCGTCAGTAAAACTCAGAGCATCACGTGGTGGTGCTCGGCTCGGATTATTGAGTAATCAGACGTCCTTTTGTGATTTTCATGGGCCTGTGATAATGATTTCTACGTGTTGATAGGAAACTCCTTTTCCATATGCTAATGAGTGTAAACGAGGCCAATTTATTGAAGATTATGTTCACATCGAATTAAAGTCAATGCACTGCATAGTACATATAAAAAGCAGGAAACGTTTATCTCAGACGTTAATCTGCACGTAGGTTCATGTATATACGTGGATTCATGTATGTACACACTCTCCTTAATAAGCGGGCTAATTAAATACGTGTGTCGTGGATCAAAAAAATAAAATAAATTCATGTGTCTATTTTAATTATCTGGTGGTGATGAGAAATTACAGTTAACTATCAACTCAAATAAGCGGGCTAAATACGTTGCGTTTATTTTAATTATTTGTGATGAGGTTTGAAGACAAATTTTTATCGTATGCTCTAATACTATATTATATGGTTAACTATCAACTCATATAAAAGTTAAAATTGTTAATGCGCCCCCTACCGTGTGTTATCAAACTCTCTACGCTGAGTGGACAAACCCGTATTATTTGGATATTATCGGGGTATGAGATTCAACGACCAAATCTAGTGGATCACATTTTAGGGTAAACTATCAACTCATCTAAAATCTGAAGTCATTTTTTTTTGAACAGCAAATCTAGTGGATCATATCGGGGTGTGAGATTCAACGACCAAATCTAGTGGATCATATTTTAGGGTAAACTATCAATTCATCTAAAATCTGAAGTCATTAACATGTCTTTTATGTGTAGTCCGACTTTTCTTAATAAACGGGCTTAACACATGTATGCAATTTAATTAGAGATTAAATTTTTTCCTCCGGTTGTGAAAAACGTGGGTTTTCCACCACCGCCTTTTGGGGTCCTACTGTGTGTTTATTTTTTATTTGAACCATTTATCTTATAGACTCCACAGAGCAATATATCCACGTAAAAAATAAATTTGAGCAGACATTGATAGATAATATCAAAAGTTGAAGTTTGTTTTGTAAGATAAACAATTTATCAAAAGTTGAAGTTTGGTGGCGGAAAAGTCGGGTTTACCACAAGCTGTGTGGATAGAATTTATTCTCCTTTTCTTATTTTTATGAGGTTCGAAGACACGATCTTTACAATGAGATTCGAAGACATAATCTATCGCTTGCTCGTATAATATATTATTAGATAGTTAACTACAAGCTCATCTAAACCTTATTAACGAGCTGAATAGATTTATTATAAGTATTCTCAAAAACTCCGAAGACGTCTTTTTCGGTTTAAATTCCGGCCCTAGCAAGTGTCATTGCCGTCCTAACATAAAATAAAATAAAATGGGGAAAATGACGGCTAAGGACGTATTTTGATAATTAATACATGTCAAGTAATGCTAAGAACATTTTTTAATACTGAAAATGTCATTGACGGGTATTAATTATCATAACACGTCATGGGCCGTCATTTTTCCAATAAAATGAGAAACATTCTAGGGCACCAATCATACATGCAGAGAAAGAGTCCAGAAATTTCGCTAGTAAAGATCACTTTTTAATTACTTATTTAAATCTTGTTTCATTGAATTATTTATTTAGTGATCGTTTTCGTTAATTAACTTATACCATACAAAGCTAATCATTGGCTACTTGGTTGCATGCTCTAACCCGAAAAGCAACAGCTGTCAAACACGGCATCGCGTGATTGGTTCGGGATTTGAGTTATTCTATTTATTTATATTTTCTAAGTATGTGCCAACGGTTGACCTAATTAATCTAATCCTCGTGTAATCCTATTTCGCCAAAGAATTATTAAGGAGAATGTTGTTTGTCACGTAGCATTCTAAATAGGAATAATATTCTCTGGAGCATATCTGTGTAAGCATATTTCAAGGGTGTGTGTGTTTGTGTGTGTGTGTGTGTGTGTGTGTGTGTGTGAGAGAGAGAGAGAGAGAGAGAGAGAGAGAGAGAGAGAGAGAGAGAGAGAGAGTGTGTGTGTGTGTGTGTATTATCTTAAACTAATGACCTTACTTCACGGCATGAAGTGCAAAGAAACAACGATATGCATCCAAATAATGGTATTAAGGGTTGACCTAAACACTAATTATGTGAGAATTAAATAGAATTAAAGAAACAACTTGGAGTGTTGTGTGTGGCATACATCCTAGATATATTATTACGATATAAGGAGTATAATTTATCTTATGACACTTATAATAAGTCATGGCGGTTATAATAATATCTACAACTACGACGTATGATTGTACGTAATAGAATGAAATTTTATTGGTTTAATTAAAAAGTTCAACTTACGAATTAGCTACGTTTGAGTGCATAACATCCTATACCTAGATATTATATTTTACGAATACCTGGAACTATAACGTATGATTGTAATTATAATTTTAACTTTTATATTTCTTTAGAAAGTTCAACTCATGATGCATCACAGTTGTCGAACGGGGCTGCTAGCTTATTCCAGTTATAATAATTCACTTGTTGGGTTATTATCACCTAAGAAGAGGATTATTGAATTAGCATATGCTTCTCATTTTATAATTTAGAGTCAGTATTATAATTACAATTTTAATTACAGCTACAACGTATGATTGTAATATATGAACATTAGCTTTTATCCCCTAGGAAGAGAATTGAATTAGCGTACACTTCTCATTCTAGAAATTAGACCATGTATTAGATTATTAATCATTAAACTATTTGAGAGAAGCGTTACTTTAGTATATTCTATTTCTTAGGCGTCCCTCGTATGTCGTCAGACACTCTTCCATAAGCCGGCAAAACACATACGTACAATATTTTAAATTATCAGGTAGTCGATAAAGTTCGACCAGAAGATCTAGTGCTTAGATTTGATACAATATCAGATTGATAATTACCAAACCATTCAAAAGCTTAGTGTGAGAGAGAGAGAGGGGGGGAGAACTTGACTTCAATACTGTGCATGGAACACTCGAAACCCATGCACTGATTTTCAAGTACCTCGTAATAAGGCCTTTCGAGGGACCTGAGTTCTCGTTTTCTCTCTCGCGTCCTTATGGCTTGGATTACTACTAAGGGAGACTCAGGCTTGTGATATTCGAAGAGATGTTTGGAAGGGATTCGCAGGCTAAATTCGTAGTCTGTTGCTCCTCTTTCTGTTTGCTGTTTTTCTGTTTTCGGCAGTAATTCCAACATTTTTTTGTTGTTGATAGGCAACAAGATTTTATTGAACTCGACAAAGGGTAACTTTTGGTTGGATGTTTTCGTCTTCTGTTCTGCACACGATTGGCATGAGTACAAGTGCCAACCTAGTTTAGATGTACACTTAAGTTGCGATGCAATATCATCGATGTACCCTCAACTAGTTTCTAATTATAAAATCTCTTCCTTGCCGATAAAAATAAAAATAAAATAAAAAACTCTGAAGACATGCAAAACTAGCGAAGGAATAAGTCTTTGGCTCACTATTTTATTTGTTAATGACAGAACTGATCGGAATTCTTTTTTTTTAGAATGATTGCACTTATGAAAATTCTTGAACTACATCATCAAATACTATTAATTTGTTCTGTCGCCACTAGGACTTGGTAGTATATTCCAAGACAAATAAAATAGTTTTTTTTTGATAGGCAACAAATAAAATAGTAGCATCATGCAGCACGCATTCCAGCAAAATTTGAATAGATATATATTTTCCAACAGCTCTTTAAAAAATGACATACTACTATCAAATTAAAAACAGGAGACAAAAGAACATTCTATCTCCCAAATAAAATTTCAAGGTTACGTAAAATTCAGCAAAATTTTACACTAGCATGCTTCTCTACGGGTTCAGTACGTAATGTCTAAGGTTATCTGTTCTCATATATCCGCGTCTCTTTCAAATGAGTCATGATCGTGCGATTGTTGATGCATAGGAACGGAGATGACGAAAGGGCCGAGGTTAAAGCTACTCAGCAAGATGATTGATTCTTAGGCGTTTCTTCGATTGTTTTTTTGTGTGTTTGGTTGGGGTTCGGTGTGTTTCCTTTTGGGAATTTTCTCTTGGTTGGATTCTTGCTAGTCTCGGGTTGCTAGCGGCATGTGATTGCCGGAGTGAGGACGTGCCTTCTTGTGGTTTGTCCTTCCTCTGGTTTGATGCTTTATGCTTGGATTCCTTCAAATCTTTGTAATTTTCGTTTTCAAAGATTAATAAAATCTTTTTTTGCCGTTAAAAAAAAAAGGAACAAAGATGAAGATAATAGGGGATGAAGGATCCCATGCCTCCTTTCAGGTTAGGACAATTAGCGGCCGCATACTATTGATTTTGGAGCCCTAAAGAATTGCCATAGGTTGAAAAACAAAATAAGGCAGATCAACTCCAGCAAATATGGGTGATGAACTTTTTCTCTCCTCTTTTTTTTTTTCTTCAGAAAATAATCCCAAGCTAGCTGCATGCATGGAGACAACGGGCACGACACGAATACATACGCGATCCTTATACCCGATTCCTAGAGGAAAAACTTAGTACATGTTAAGGAAGTATAACTCGAGATTAATCGTAGGTTAAACGCGTAATTGTTTTCCGCCATCCAAAATTCCCCAGTAATTTATCAAACCATTTTTTTTTTATCGGCAAAGGAAAATAGTGTAAAATACTTAAATTCCACATTGTAAACCAAGTTACACCAGGCAATATTTTCCTGTCCATATCATAGAAAGTAGAACTATTTTCTTAGATGAGAAGATTTGGTGTGTTATGTCTAAATACACAATCTTTCTTCACGCTGTTGATTGCTGGATTGAGACCCTAACACACCCACCGGATTCCGGCGAATTAAACGAAATGCTTATTTTTACGGCTGTCCAACCTCTAGATTTGCTACCACTGAGGTGGTAGCCCAGTTGACAGGGTTCACTACTCTCCTCGACGGAGACATGGGTTCGATCGAGTCTTGGCAGGTGGGTTGGCCTCACGTCTGTGAATGAGTCTTTGGACCATTGAGGGGGAGCTTATGCCAATTGTGCACCAGGTGGTGCTATGGTGACGGCCCGTCTTCCCGGATGATAGCTATGGCTCGAACCGGACATTCCATCGGCGGGTAGGGAGCTCCTATGGTCACGCCCAAGGGGAGTTGCTACGCTGGTTGCCCCCTCCCACTCTTTTTGATGATAAAAAAAAAACCCTCTAGATTTGCCTAGCCAGCCCAAAAAAAGAAAACTCAAGATTTACCAGATACAGTATTTAGTCACTGTTGATGAAAGGTGTCCATTAATGGTATCCATAGCTTTATAAGTTACTGTTACGTTACATGTCTAATGATCCATTTCTATTGTGAGAGAACTTTTACTCTTAGCTTACTTGAGACCCAAAATATAGAGGTTACTTGAGACCCAAACTATAGCTCAGTTATCAGTAGGAAACTTTTTGGGAATCCTTTTTTCTAACGGATAACGATGTATTCGGCCAGTTTGCGCGCATCTCGACTAATCTTAGAGAATCAAATGTTACTTGGGAAATCTTGGACTACAAATGTCCCCGTTGGCTCAATTTTTCGGTAATTTATTATTACGTCTACGACCTTAAAATATTGATGAAAAATTAAACCCTTTACAAAAGCATACTCTGTGTTTGCTTTTTAACTGTTCTGGTCAACTTACACGCACGTCGACCAATTCTGCAGGTTTGGTACCCTAAAACTAACGACCGAGCAAATTAACAAACTTCCGGTGACTCCAAAATACAGGTTACTTCACAGATTAATCTTGTAAACAAGGTTGCTTGTTCGCTTTTTAAATTCTAGTTTTTCAAATATTTTGCTTCTGATAATATATATCTATATATATGTAATTTAAATATAACATTGTTTTTCAAGGATCATAGACAAATGTTACTTTCATGGATACATTTGAATGGAAGCAAACAGTTAAACCCACATCAACAACAACGAAAGCCCACTACGTTTTCCATTTTGTTTTTTTCGGTCTCGAGGGGAATAGGGTGGTACGTAGTTTTCTCAATTACCTCAAATCTAATTACCTAATTAACTTTTTTTACTTGAATTAACCTCAAAATTAACACTAAGAAGATTATAATAACTTACTTAACGTGCAACTTAGCTGCTGATTAAATTCCTTAATTAGGCTAAACACACCTGATTTCTACCCTAATCCCATGAAACATGGATCCTAGCTTTATAAGGTAAAAAACTAATAATACAAAAATAGAACAATTGCTACCTAGCTAGAAATATACCTCCCACCTAAAACATGATGGAATCAGAAATGATAAAATTTTACTACGACACCCCATTTTAGTTCCAGTGTTTCTGTCATGCTCCTCTTACCAACCACGTCCATGTTCCTCCACTTAATTTAAACTGTTTTCCGAAGACTATACGGATCGATATCCGATCACGGCGATTTTTTTACGCGGTCGGCGTACGTCCTGACGAGTTTTTAAAAATCAAACGTATTACAAAACATCGAAAGAGGATCGTGTAACCCCATTTTTAAATATAAGCCCTTATGTACTAGCCGATATATACTGCCTGATATTAGCCGATATTTGGCCGCACTCTCGAACACCCCTTTGCATCATACCATTGGCCGATATTTGGCTGCATCTCCAATACCCCCTACGTATCACGATATACGGTGATTTAAAACCTTACCCATAACACAACGGTCCAGTCCCAAAGTAGGCCGGAGATGATCCAAATCCTTATTCTTTCTATTACCTTATTTGGGTTCTCGTTTGTGCATATGTTTTTTCCAAAATTAATGTACATCAACAATGAGAGGTACACATAATATGCTAAAGCAAAGCTAAATATATGGCATGCTGTGGTGCTACTTAATAAACTACTTCAAAAACCATTAATTTGAAACTTATAAAATAAACTACTGGTTAAAAAAACACATACCTCGGATTCGCTATCCAGTTTCAACTTATTAACAAGATACTTCATTAACAATCGAACTGTCATCCTTCCATCCCTTAAAAAAACATTAAAAAAAAAATGAAACAAACACGTTATAGACATAAGCCAAATCCTTTTCTATAATGCAGAAATAGTAGAAAGTAATTCAGCGATATTAAGCTGGTCCAGACACCAGGTTAGGAACTAGGATACGTATCTATATCAATAACGCGGACATGTATAAGTTGATGTCAAACGATTTCGACCGGAAAAAAAATCGATGAAAATCGTTACAGGGTTTCCAAAACTTGGATAAAACGTTATGGTATCAAACAGTTTTTCGATCGCTAAATTTATAAATATCAAACGTTATAGGTTTTTCACAACTTCTTTTTTCTGAATGGCGGAAAAAAAAAAAAAAAGGATTTCCTTAATCGCAAGCATCACTACGGCATCACAACAAGGAGATAAAATCCCGACTATATTAGCACCTGATCCCTCAACAATCACATGCCAACCCGGACCCAGGTAAGAGAAGAACAAATGGTTGACAAGCAGTTTTTCACAACTCTAAAACATGTATATCTGTCGATATCTAAAACCTTGAAATGCAAGAAAACCCCTTTCAAAGAGAGAGAGAGAGAGAGAGAGAGAGAGAGAGAGAGAGAAATGCAAGAAAACATAGGGAACTTACTTGATTCTGAGGTAGCTCTTGGGTATCTGAGGCAGAAAAGGTTCTTTTGATCTGCATTGAGAAACCGAACACAATCCACAAGAGATTAACTCTTACGTTAAATAAACATTAAACAAACCAAAAGGATCGCAGTTTAAATACTTTGCAGGTAAAAAAGGAAAATGAAAAATACAATTACAAGATTTTTTAAAA
This sequence comes from Rhododendron ferrugineum, assembly GCA_025642025.1. Lineage (NCBI taxonomy): Eukaryota > Viridiplantae > Streptophyta > Magnoliopsida > Ericales > Ericaceae > Rhododendron > Rhododendron ferrugineum. The sequence goes on from JAOTQK010000004.1 coordinate 1,929,020, forward strand.
TCTTATTTATTTCCTTCTTGATTTTTATTTTTATTTTTTGCATTTGGGTTTTTTTGGGCACTTACTGATTTTGTGAAACTTGAAGCACAAACCATAACCCAGAATGAGGTCTCCGTGGGGGATCAATCACCGAAAAACCCGAACTCGACCCAACACCACCGCCCACATCTACTCCGCCGCCACCGTGGCCTGGAAATGGTCGGCTCAAATACGACCCGCCCGGCATTAAAAAAGTGGAAGTCGAAGCTGTCGCAGAAAACGGCATCATGATATTTTGAGGCCTAAATCCCCAGTTAGTATTAATCTTCTGATGATGTGGAAAACCCGAGCCACTATTTCCGCCTGGATACTGCCACACGAACGAGCTCGAGACGTTCGAATGGACCAAATCCCTCAAATTCGGTTGCACGTGATACACGACATCTGCCGCTGCAGCCGACGACGATGTCATCACTTGCTCCAGCCCACCCCCACCACCGGGTAACAGATCGAGCTCAACCAATCCAGTTCCCGACCGGGTTGGTTGAGCTCGATCTTGACTAGACCCGCTAATTGGGCCGATACCCAATTGGAGCCACCCTTGGTCTCTCATCTCCTCATCTTGAACAACAACAACGCCTTTAGAGCTAGAACCTTCCTCGTTCATGCTTTCTGTTCTGGACTCGTCTTCTGCCATCGGCCCGATGAATAAACCCGATCCTAAAGTACAACACTCATACCCACCAGCTTCTTCTAATCGGCCCATGAGGCCGACATAGCCGCCGCCGCAACGATTTTGTTTGGAGATACTATGAGGAGGAGGAGGATTAATCATAGTCATACCGAAGTACCCAGATGCCCCAAAAACCTCAGACTGCTACTACTGCCTTTGGTTGTTTCGAAGCTAGCCATGGATTTGAGAAAGAAGAGTAAAACAGAGTGGTGTTGGAATTTGTGGGGTTAAGTTCTTTTTAGATTGGGAGAAGAGCATGGTTTGGAATTGTGGGATTGGAGGTGAAGGGATGAGAGAGAAGATGAGAGAGAGAACCCATTTGATTGGGGTGAAGGGAGAGAGTGCTGTTTTATTGTGAATATTAGTAAGAAAAGAGGACAAGAAGAAAGAATAAAACCTTGGAAAATCTTTTCACTTTTCCCATTTCATTCTGTCTGTTTGGAAGGTTGTGGGGAGATGAAATAGTTGGTTGGAGAGAGAGAGAGAGAGAGAGAGAGAGAGGGAGAGAGAGAGAAGGATATATATATATATATATATATATATATATATGGTGGGTCAGTTATATATAATTAAAAATCTTGTGGTCGAACAGTAATATGTTTTTGACTTTGTAAAGACGACACTTATATTCCAGTTTCCCCTGTGTTATAAATTTCTTGTTTTTCTTTTTTGGGGCAAAAAGAAGGTAATTAAAGGGTAAATTGCGAAATGCACCACCGTAGTTTGGACTTGTTGTCGAATTAGTCCACTAAGTATCTAAGATTTATTTGTACAACCCTTTCGAGTTTTAACTATAGGGTGCAAACAAATCAAGCCAAGCCGAGCTTTATCGTATTTGAGCTTAGCTTATTTACTAAACAACTTTAAAACTCGAGCTCAAGCTCAACTCATTTACAAATGAGTTGAGCTTGGTTTATTTATTAACTGAGTCTCTGTAAACGAGCTGATACAAATTAGCCAAGCTTTAAAGCTTTGAGCCCAACTATTTTATTACACGAGCCAAAAATTCGAGTTCGAACTCAACTTTGTTACTAAACTAATCGAGCTTGCCCTTAACTAAATAGCCCAAATTGGGCCTGGACCAAACAATGTATAGGCCGCATTTTACCTTTACTCAATGGAAAATCATAACCCAGGGTCCTTTTACCCATAATGGGATTTACTTTACCTATTCTAGGAATATGCAGATTAGTTCAAAAGGGTATGTATATATATATATACAAATCATTAGAACCCCAATGGGTTGGCCTAGTGGTCATGAAAGCCTCGCCGGACATAGAGGTTTTACTCCTCCTGTGGTCTTAGGTTCGAAGCTTTGCAAGTGTTATCAACTCCATTAGGATCAGTTCATACAGAGATTTGTTGGTGGGGTTAGTCTCTGAGGATTAGTTGAGATGCGCGTGACATCGTAAGCTGACCCGGACTAAGTTATAAAAAACATACATATAACTAGCTTCTTCTTTTTTCCATTTTTTTTTTCTTTTGTTTGGTTCATGTCGAATCATGTTAGGTAGATGAAAACCTATTGAAAAGTTCTACTCCATGCATGGATTTTCCTGCTTTTGATAATTACCGGATAAAAAATGGTCTGCACAAATGAATAATTTGGATGACAATATCTCACTTTTAACAAAATACAGGCCTCTCAATTGATTTGGATCTATCATTAGGTACGAATCAAAGCAATTGTGTTGATAATTATCCTTATAATTATGTGGAAAATTAGTTAGTTTCAACTAATTATTGAAAGATAGTTTTTGTCTCTTTATGAACAAGCTTATGTCCTACACTTTTAGGCAAAGAAGGAGCACTTATAGCCTTGTAGGGGCTTTGGCTTTTAGACGCCATTAATTCATAAAGGCAAATGCCAATATTAATGGAATAATATATGCTATATATAATGACATTACCTAGGTCTATGTATCGAATAAAAAATGTGTTGATTATATTACAAGCCCCTAATAATGTATGATATTACGTACCATTTGTAGCTAAAAATATTGTAAATTTTGGTAATGCATGATGGTGTTCCCCTTAAACCTGCGATTTAAAAATCCAACGGTTGGCCCGTGATCAAGGCTTGAGACTTAATGATTTGCTTCTTCCTAAGGTCTAAGTTTTTAAACCTCTCTCTCGTGCAATAAACTCCTTTGGGGTTAGTCCAGATTGTCTTTAATGGGGGCTCCGCAAGAGAGCAGTGGGATTACTACTTAGGCTTAGTCGAAGTGCGTATAAACTGATCCGAGAACCTGAGAATTGAAACGAAGGGACGTGGCCTTGTGGGACATTAATTTGTTTTCTAACCATGTGCCTCCCACCCTCCCTCCAAAACTGTACTGGATCCGAATTGTCAAATGGCAAAGCGTTTAGATAATTAGAGGACACTAATAATAGCTTTCTGAGTTGGATTTCCCACATAAACATATTTTATCAGTTCATTCAAATTGCATGCCAAATGCCAGATGATTTTTAAATGCAGCTATCCAAGCTTTATGAGGGTTATTTTTTCCTTACGCCATCAAGTACTGCTCAAATTTCAACACGAAGGGACCTGTGTCAAGCGCTAGCATATATAGCATTAAGTAAGAGGCTTTTAATTTTTCGGACGTAAATACGACTTTCTATTAGCGAAAAACTCATGGGGTCAGTGGAGATTTTGTCGATTGTTAGCTTTATGTCTCGAGATTAGTGATGTACACGTAAACTGGTTCGAACAATGAAATGTTTAAAAAATGTTCAAACTTCGAAGGGGCTGATATTATTGAAATTAGGAGCAATGGCTGCTCTTGGCTACCCCCTCACCCTGAAAAGCTGATGCTTTTCTTTCCGGCCCATCAAACATGGTCTCTCTCTCTCTCTCTCTCCCTCTCTCTCGTGACATAATGTATGTAATTAAGTACGCTCTTGTATGGAATGAAATAAATGGACCTTTAAAGGGGTCAACCAGGCATTTCTCAAAATTG